>SKCR01052890.1:0-44757 GCA_019454045.1 Zanthoxylum bungeanum | reverse complement strand
TTTAAGAATCTAATCCTTAGTTCTGATAAAGAAATTAAGGAGTCTACTGCGACAAGCTTAATGGATTAAGCGCTAAAGTTTTCATTGCATGAATATTCCAAATATCATGTTCCGCTTATTTGCTTAACTTCGTGCTTTAGGCTTAATATATTATTTTATCAAATAAAATAACTTATTATTTTCCAGGACCATCCTGAAACTATATTCCTAATTTGAAAATTATGATCGTCTAAATACATTTTCACCCAGGATTATGTTTTAAACACTAATATTTCAATTTATCTTGATTCTAATAGTCCAACTATTTAATCAACGATTTGTGGTACTTTTTATTATAATGATTATAATAGTCCAACTATATAATCAAATATAATTTAAATCAATTAACCTCGATTACATTGATTACTATAATCAAATTATAAAATCAACTGTAAATTGAAATTAATTAATTCAAATATATTGATTACTATAATCCAATTATATAATCAACTATAATACAGTCCAACTGTTTATTAAAACAACAATTTAAATATTAGTCCAACTAACATTTAATCAAACGACGAAATAATTTATGATTGAGCGCGTATGGCGAGTAATTGAACGAATATTGCAAATTCAATTCTTGCCTCCCACTATTTTTCGGTGAGCCTCTAACCCTCTGTCGAGTACTCGGGAAACCGCGTTTCCTAGTTGGCTAGGATCCCGTTAAATATCACACAATCTTGACTTTGGCCAACAAATTGTATGATAATTAACTAGGTAGATCTCTAAGATCAATTGGATCCAATCCAATTCCTAGATCCGGTAGGGGATGTCCAAGTCCGAAACATATATCTTATATATGCCAATACATCCAATGTATTACCTAACATTTTTCCTCTGAATCAACTAAGCCTTGGCTTTGGCACAACAAACTTAGTGATCCCAGTCAAGCGCGACCCCTTGACCATTGAAAGCTTCGTAATCAATGTCGATGGACAAGAAGTGGTCTTGACTTTGGCCAACAAACCACAACTTGGACAAGACACCGATATGGAACAAAGCCTTCGTGATTCAAACACATCTTCGACAGACAAAGGCCTTGACTTTGGCCAACAAACCAATGCCGTCTAGGATCTTGAGTGAGAATCACTCAATGGAAGGAAAGACGCTTAATATTGAACGAGGGTTTTTCGCGTCCAAATTGGCAACCAATTTATTATCTTTGTTAAGGTCTCATCATCATACACCCTTAAACATGCATTCTAAACACATAATAAAGCGCATATGAAATAAAATAATAATGATATGCGGATGGATACTTTACATTGATCCTAGATCAAATCTCTCATTTTCTCTCTCCAAAGCTAGCACATGTATTTACTTCTACCCGTTACACTACACTTCTAAAGAAACCTCATTTACATTGAGGGGAATAGGTGAGAAGAGAATACAAAGAGTATAGAGGTGATAAGGCTGGACACGTAGGTCCAATTAATAAATCAAATTTATTACAATTTCCAAAATTGTCCCACCCGACTAATATCCATCTGATATACATTATTCATGCATCGCAACCATGTATTCATACAAGCATGTTATCAATCAATCTAATCCAATTAATTAATCTGATAATTATTGATCATCCAATGTTCAAACAACGATTTAATTTTTGCTCGAGTCAAACTCGTTTTGCGAATAAGTACTCAAAGTACGAATTCTTGAATTAATTTAAACTACAAAATTAAATCCAATTTAATACTCATTTAACTCTAATTCGTTATTTAATTCCAAATTAAATATTACACTTTGTTAACGAACCTTTACGGCTTAAATTCCAAATTTAATCGCAACGGGTCTCTAAGCCCGATTAACATCTAATGTTTATTTAATTAAAGTCCAATGGGCTTTTAATTAATTTCTATAAGGCGTGGAATTTTGGTCAACTCGTGTCAAACCGATAACCAAAGTCCAATCCGGGATTTACCCCATAAGCCCAGAAATTAATTTTGGCCCATTAGGCCCAATTAAATAATTAAGGTCCATTAAGTCATAATTGGACCTTTTTGGATGCGGTTTTGGGCCCAATTAGATCCAACCAAATTAGCCTAAACCTTACTTGGTACAACCAAGCCCAAAAGCCCAATTACAACCTATAAGGCCCAATTTCCAAAAACAAGCCCAATTAATTAACTTATAAAATTCCAAATTCCATAATTAATTAACCTTAGTGTAATACACAATTAACCACCCAATTAATATTTCTAAAACATCAATTAGCATAATTAATCATTCACTTTAATAACAAATAGTGTCTAACACAATTCATTCAAAATCAAACCCATTTTCACATGCTTAAAGTCTCGGCAATTAGGGGTTTTTCCAATCTGATTCGGTTCCAATCCATTTGAATCCACAATCATCATTTCCCAATTCAATTCAACTCATCCAATGAATTAAAAACAAAAAATCACAATGAATTTCATGTTACTTGAATTCGGCCAAGCCTACTTTTAAAGGGAAAAATGTTCCAAATCAAAATTCAATCCAATTGAACTTCAAAACAACATTACCCAATTATTTTAAGTCATCCAATGATCAAACAAACAAAAATTACCAAGATCTTAGGGTTTTACAATTTTCGGCCATCTCCAAAATTTGGGGGAAAATTGATCCAATCAAATTTTATTGAAATTGAACATACACAACTTCAATTCAACCTCATTCAAGCATACTTAATCAAACAATTCAACCAAATCATGCTTAAATCGAGTTTACCCAATTTTAACCCTAACTTTTTCATGCTTGGTCAAAGCTCATAAACACCATTGTTGGTTTCTAATCAGCTCCCAAGATTCATGAAATCAAGCAAGAAATTTGCATGAATACATCAAAGGAGTAAGGCGGAAACATAACTCACATTGAACGGTTTGATACTAGGAAGAACAAGCCACTTCTTCCTCCTTGTTGAAGCTCGGCAATGGCCTCCTTGAACTGTTGTGGTGCTCGGTTTTGGGCTGTGAAACTCCAAGATTCGGCCATGGGAGACACCATGGAAGCTCCAAGCTTCAAGCTCCAAAAATGGATTCCATGATCAAGAAATCGTTTCCCTATCACCTATGTATAACCCAAGGTGTGCTAGCACTTCTTCATCTTCCTTGCTTCTCCTTTTAATTCGGTCAGACCAGAATTTTTGGGGAAGAAAACGGTTCCAAACCGTGAGAGGGAGAAGAGAAAGAGAGGAGGGAAAAATTTTAGGCTTCCTTGAAACCCTATTACCGTAAGAGAGAGAGAATTATTAAAAAAAATAAAGTGTAAATGGTTTATATATTTTCCAAAAACAAATTAAACCATTTACCACTTTTCATTTTTCAAAAACAAAAGTCAAAAGCCAAAAAGCAAAAAGCATTTAAAGCTTTTCAACTACCACATCAATCACTCAAATCAAGTGACAACTTGTCACATCACTCAAAATGACATTTGATTTGACGCTTGATGTGACTTGTGATTTGACGCTCGATTTGACTTGCGTGCCGCGCTCGAATTCAAAATGCGAATGCGCTCGCAAATAATCCCGGGCTCGGGTTCGCTAATTCCAAATTAACGAATTTTCCGTTGCGTCGTAATTAAATGATTACGCCTAACGAAATCACTATTCACGTCGCTAACGAATTAATTCTAAATTAATTTGTTCGCCCGAATTAAAATCTAATTTTAATTCCGCGTTGAAATCCAATCTCGCATAATATATTGAATATATTATTTTATCGATTAATTCCGAATTAATCGTTCTCTCTCTTTAATTAATATTTTATCCTAGATAAAATATCTCCGTAATTAATCCCAGATTAATTTTCTCTCTCTTCTAATTAATCCCAGATTAATTAAGTGCGAGTCATACATCATCGGTGAATCTTCGGGAAGCAACCCATGAGATCCCCGAATATATTGGCAGTAAATATGGTCGTCGGACTATCCAAACACGTAAGTACCTCGTACTACGTTTGTACCGATTTACAAGACAAGGTTTGCTTCTAGCAAAGCGCCATGCCTACCGAATTCTCCAGAAATATCCTTATAGGAATATGTGATCTATATCAAGCGTAGTATACCGAAGTATTGAGTATTTCTGTCCAGTATCGGATGTACACGTGCTAGGCCTGGGGCTGGAATTGTGTCTGCCCCGTACGAAGCACATATCGGATGTCTGGAAACTAGTCTCTATAATCGGATATACATGACCTTGTCATAATATCCCAATAGCTCGAGCATTTAAGAGAACGAGTTCCGTATCCTACGTGACCATCATCTCCATATGACTGGAGTGACACTTCCGTCTTAACATCACACCCAACACACTACGATTCCCAATATACCCAGTATCGGCGTACACAGAACCTCTTAAAGCCCTGGATGACCTCAAATAAAGTATATTGATTGTCGTAAGCATTAGCGGTGCAAGTCTCAGGTTAAGACCAAATACACCTACCCTGATTGCAGACTCTCATAGACACATAGTCATACTACCAATGAGATTCCACGGGGGGTCTATCTAGAGCGAAGCTGTTTCCCGTACCATCGGTAAAACACAACCTCATATTACATTTGCATGAGTATCATATACCCAAATATATGAGAACTATGTCGTTGTGCCCTCACAAACGCGCACAAGTGTAATACTAGTCTTTTGCGTATTTATCGATGTCCAATCTCGATAATACTCTGACTAGGGATATTTAATGATTTATCCTATGTGGACTGATACTGTCTCATATCATTCTCCGTCCAGGAACAAATCACAGGGACCTCTCATCAATTATACATCTAGGTGATCTAATCACAAATGATCAGAGTGCAATCTCATTTGTCACATAGTTAATTTGTACAACAACACCATGATCTGTACAAATAGTGACGCTATGGGTCATAATTGTCCAACATAACCCTCTTATATACACAAGAATCATTTCGTTTTGAATTAAATCATACTCCATTATGATTACATCAAAATGATAATTCCAAGAACCTATGCTTGCTTCAATCCAAACGTGGATCGAATAACCCGCAAACTTTTTTGCTAGTTTTGGTACGACAAAATCGACAAGATATTATAAACATCGTCCAAAAGGTTTCCTTTTCAGGAAAATGATTTTCCCGTAAAGCTGACATATTTCAAACATGAAACATGCAGCTTCAGCAAGCATTATCCAAATAGATTTACCGTGGCAACAGGTAAAAGGTTGAATCGTAATCAACACAATGTTGATAACGATACCTTTCCGCTAAAAGCCTAGCTTTATACATTTGTATGTTGCCATCCATGTATGTCTTCCTAGAAGACTTATATAGTACCAATAGGCACAATGCCTAGCGGTACATCAACTAGTATCCAAACTTGTTGATATACATGGAATCCATTTCGGACTTATGGCACTTTGCCATAATTAGGGAGTCGATACCTTGTATCACTTCCTCATACGTAGTCAGTTGGTATACCTCAACAAGATAGACATCTTTATGAGGTGAGATCGGAAACCCGTACCCCAGGTTGTTTTCTGACTCTCTCCGACATACACGGTTCTTGTGTATTTGAAGATTATGGTATAGTTTCATCCTTGATGAACTATTATGTTCCATTAAGATTCGGTACTTGGAATAGTATTACTCTGATTTTCATCGAGTTTTATTATCCTCCCACTTACCACTGCATATAGGTATTCCTCTTAGGAAAACCGCATGGTGAGCAACAATCAAATTGTTCTCAAGTGAGATGTATAAGTACTATACTTATGTATCCCTAGGATAACCTATAATTGGCACTTATCCAACTTGGGTTTTAGTCTGGTATCATCCAAACATATGCCTAACATACCCAAATTTTCAGGAATGAGAAACCCGGTTTCTTTCCCGTTCATATCTAATATGATGTCTGTCAAACAGATATTTATGGAACCTTATTCTAAATAAGTTCTGCACTATTTATGCTTATCCGTTGAAGGAAATGGTAGCTCAGAGTGACTCACACCGTCATACTGACGTGTTCCTAGAGGAGTCCTCATTGAAAGAATACTATACTCTTTCAAGTATACTAGAAACTTATTGCTTAAGTATTTTCCATTACGTTCTTACCGTGACAGTATAATACTATAGCCGATATGTTTGTCTATTTCGTGTCGAAACTTTAAAAGTTTTTTATTTTTGTTCCAAAAGGAAACACATAACCATAACGCGATGTCACATCCGTAAAGGTCACGAAATATTCATATCCACCTCTAGCCTAGCTAGAGATGGGCCCACTTGCTTCACTATGAACTAAGGCTAACAGATCGGTGGCATCTACACTTTTACCAAGTAAATAGTGTTATAGGCACTTTGCCCAATAAACTAGATTCGTAGACTTTATTTGAATTGAATCAAATTAGTCAGAGTACCCACTCTTCAAAAGTGTGGATATACGAGTCTTGTTTGATTGTTTCCTAGACAACAATGCCACAATTAGTTTCTTCTGATCAAATCAGTTTGAGCTATTTGTTTGTCATATTATATTTATGAGATTTATTTCTATTCGAAATATAAATGTTGTTATTAACATCTAATGTGTTTATCTCAATATCATCTTTATATAATGAAACACTTTAGTGTTCTAGAATATAAAGGTACACCCGCAGCGGGTTATACAATGATATAGAGATAATGTATCTAGTCAAACTAGTTACATTATAACAATTTCCTATTTTAGGTACACACCCGAAAAGGTAGTTCCTAAACTTAGGTATCTACGGTTGAAACAGCGACTTTCGTCCCGTTTCCAATTCACACATAAATCTCTATTGAAGTCAGTATCCTTCTCAAAACATATTCTGAACATCAATATATATTTATGTATCACACTAAGTATCTAAAATCCAATTTTAATACTAGTAGTGAACATAATGTTGACAAACATATTTGAAGTCAGGGCCTTTCCCGTTCTTCAATTCCTTCATGTCTGCTTTGTCCAAACGGTAGTCACGCTTCCACGATCCCGTTTGCCACAATTTAGGCAGATATTTTGGGATATGTCATTTATCTTCCCAGAAGATTATAATGATTTTGCCTTTGCCCTTTTCAACACTCCAGAAGCCTTTGGCCAAGCCTTGGCCTTCTAGAATATCGAAGTAAGGTGCGCCTTGCGCTACTTGCCTAATTGCAAATTTTGACTTTATCTCCTTGAGAATAGTCATTAACTCTCCAAGAGTTAAGTATTGCAATTTAGTACTTCTAAGATTCTAAGGATAGACTCTTTGAAGATCCTTCAATTTCATTATCATACTTTAAGGATCTAATCCTTAGTTCTGATTCAGAAATTAAGGAGTCTACTGCGACAAGCTAAATAGATTAAGCACTAAAGTTATCATTACACAAATCTTCCAAAGATTATGCTCTACTATTTGCTTAACTCCGGGCTTAGGCATAATATGTTATTTTATCAAATAAAGTAACTTATTATTTTCCAGGACCATCGTGAAATTATTCCCATTTTGAAAATTAAACCATTTAAATACATTTTCCCTAGGATTATGTTTTAAATGTCAATCTTTCATTTTATCTTGATTTTAATAGTCCAACTATTTAATCAACGATTTAGGTACTATTTATTATAATGATTACAATAGTCTAACTATTTATTAAAAGCAACATTTAAATATTAGTCCAACTAACATTTAATATATTTGACGAATGATATTTGTGATTGAGAGCGTATGGCAAGTAATTAAACGAATATTGCAAATTCAATTCTTACCTCGCACTATTTTTCGGCGAGCCTCTAACCCTCTGTCGAGTACTCGGGAAACCGTGTTTCCTAGTGGGCTAGGATCCCGTTAAATATCACACAATCTTGACTTTGGCCAACAAATTGTATGATAATTAACTAGGTAGATCTCTAAGATCGATTGGATCCAATCCAATTCCTAGATCTAGTAGGGGAACATCCAGGTCCGAAACATATATCTTATATATGCCAATACATCCATTGTATTACCTAACCTTTTTCCTCTGAATCAACTAAGCCTTGCCTTTGGCACAACAAACTTAGTGATCCCAGTTAAGCGTGACCCATTGACCATGGAAAGCTTCGTAATCAATGTCGATGGACAATAAGTGGTCTTGACTTTGGCAAACAAACCATAACTTGGACAAGACACCAATATGGAACAAAGCTCTCGTGATTCAAACACATCCTCGACGGACAAAGGCCTTGACTTTGGCCAACAAGCCAATGCCAGTCTCGGATCTTGAGTGAGAATCACTCAATGGAAGGAAAAACGCTTAATATATTGCGAGGGTTTTTCGAGTGCAAATTGGCAACCAATTTATTATCTTTGTTAAGGTCTCATCACATTTAAACATGCATTCTAAACACATAATAAAGCGCGTATAAATAAATAATAATGATATGCGGATGGATACTTTACACCTTGATCCTAAATCAAATCTCTCCCTTTCTCTCTCCCGCTAGCACAAGTATTTACTTCTACCCGTTACACTACACTTCTAAAGAAACCTCATTTACATTTAGGGGAATAGGTGAGAAGAAAATACAAAGAATAAGGAGGTAATAAGGCTAGACACGCAGGTCAAATTAATAAATTCCAAATTTATTACAACAATTTCTAAAATTGTCCCACCTATCTAATATCCATCTGATAGACATTATTCATGCATCGCAACCATGTATTCACACAAGCATGTTATCAATCAATCTAATCAAATTAATTAATCTGATAATTAGTGATCATCCAATGTTCAAACAACGATTTGATTTTGCGCGAGTCAAACTCGTTTTGCGAATAAGTACTCAAAGTACAAATTCTTGAATTAAATTAAAATACATAATTAAATCCAATTCAATTTGATTTAATTCTAACTCACTATTTAATTCCAAATTAAATATTATACTTTATTAATAAACCTTTTACGACTTAAATTCCAAATTTAATCGCAACGGGTCTCAAAGCCCGATTAACGTCCAACGTCAATTTAATTAAAGTCCAATGGGCTTTTAATTAATTTCTTAAGGCGTGGACTTTTGGTCAACTCGGGTCGAACCCAATAACCAAAGTCCAATCCGGGAGTTACCCCATAAGCCCAGAAATCAATTTAGGCCCATTAGGCCCAATTAAACTTTAACGGTCCATTAAGTCGCATTTGGGCTTTATGGAAGCGGTTTTGGGCCCAATTGGATCCAACCAATTTTGCCTAAACCCAACTTAGTACAACCAAGTCCAATTACAACACAACAAGCCCAAATCCAATTTAAGGCCCAAATAATTAAATTCCAAAAATCCAATTATCCCAATTTAATTACACTAAAGTGTAAAACACAATTAATTACCCAATTAACATTTCCAAAACACCAATTAGCCTAATTAATCATGCTCAATTACATCAATTAGTGTCCAACACATTTTGATCAAAAATCAAACCCAATTTTACATGCTAAAGCTCTCGGCCAAGGGGAAATTTTGTGTCCAAATCAAATTCAATCCAATTAAATTCAATCCAACATTAAATCAATATTCCCAATTGATTTCCAACACATCCAATGATCAAAAATAAAAATCACCAAGACATTTAGGGCTCCTTAAGTTTCGGCCAACACAAAAATTTGGGGAAAAAATGATCCAATCATAATTTCTTCAAATTGATCCATTCAATCATCCACAAAACATCAATTAAGCATATTCATTCATCAAATTTCATAAATCATGCTCAAACACATTTTTACAAAAATTTTAACCCTAAGTCATATTTCATGCTTTTCTTTGCTCTGATACCATTGTTGGAGTTTGCTAAGGTCCAAATGATCAATAAACAAGCATGAAACATAAGTGAATACAACGAGGGAGTTGCGGAATACTCACATCGATCAGTTGAGTGATGCGGGAGGCAACAAAAATTTCCTTTTTCTTCCCACTGGACTGCTCGGCAGTTCACTGCTTTCCTCTCCAAGATTCGGCTTTGAGTCTTCAAGAATCCAAGCTCCAAGCTTCGTCAAACGATTCCCGACTCATGGGTGGACTTCACTATCACCTTCGCATGTCTTCGTAGTGTGCTATCACTCTTGATTTTACAACAAAATCATGACTCTTGTGCTTCCCTCACTGTCTCGGTTATAAGGCAGAAACTAGTGAAGTTTTCAGCCACTTGGGCGTGTGGAAGAAGAGAGAAAAGATAAGAGAGAGAGTTGTGTTAGTGTAATGGAATTAAGTGTATCAAATACATAAATTTGAAAGTCAAATACCATTAATAAAATAATATTAAATGTCTTTCAAGCCATCAAATGCTTTCCATCAATTCCCATCAAGTCACATCTATCAATCAAGTTGTCAAGTCACATCACTCAAAGTGACAAGTGATTTGACATTTGATGCGACTAATGATTTGATGCTTGATTTGACTTGCGTGCCACACTCGAATTCAAAATGTGAATGCGCTCGTAAACAATCCCGGGCTCGGGTTCACTAATTCCAAATTAACGAATTTTCCGTTGCGACATAATTAAATCATTACGCCTAGCGAAGTCACTATTCACGTCGCTAACGAATTAATTCGTTCGCTCGAATTAAAATCTAATTTTAATTCCGCGTTGAAATCTAATTTCGTTTAATATATCAAATATATTAATTTATCGATTAATTCCAAATTAATCGTTCTCTCTATTTAAATGATATTTTATCCCAGATAAAATATCTCCGCAATTAATCCCAGATTAATTTTCTCTCTCTTCTAATTAATCCCAGATTAATTAAGAGTGCGAGTTATACGTCATCGGTGAATCTTTGGGAAGGGACCCATGAGATCCCCGAATATGTTGGCAGTAAATTCGGTCGTCAGACTATCCGAATACGTGAGTACCTAGTACTACGTTTTACCGATTTACAAGACAAGGTTGGCTTCTAGCAAAGCGCTATGCCTACCCAATTCTCCAGAAATATCCTTACAGGAATAAAGGATCTATATCAGGCGTAGTATACGTAGTATTGTGTATTTCGATCCAGTATCGGAGATCACATGCAAGGCTTGGGGCTGGTACAGTGTCTGCCCCGTACGAAGCATAAATCGGATTATGAGTAACTAGTCTCTTTAATATCGGATAATCATGACCAAGTCATATTATCTCGACGGTTGCAACATTTTTAGAGAACCAGTTCTGTATCTCTACGCGATCATCATCTCCATATGACTGGAGTGACACTTCCGTCTTGACATCACACCCAACACACTACGATTCTCAATATACCCAGCATAGGCGTACACAGAACCTGTTAAAACCCTGGACGACTGCAACCAAAGTATATTGATTGTCGCAAGTATTAGCGGTGCAAGTCTCAGGTTAAGACCAAATACAGCTACCTTGATTTCGGACTTCCATAGACACATAGTCATACTACCAATGGAATTCTGAGGGGGTCTTATCCAGAGCGAAGCTGTTTCCCGTACCATCGGTAAAACACAACCTCCTATTACACTTGCATGAGTATCCTATACCCAAATATATGAGAACTATGTTGTTGTGCCCTCACAACATGCACAAGTGTAATACTAGTCTTTTACGTAATTATCGATGTCCAATCTCGATAATACTCTGACTATGGATATTTAATGATTTATCCTTCGTGGACTGATACTGTCTCATATCATTCTCAATCCAGGAACAAATCATAAGGACCTCCTATCATTTATATATCTTGGTGATCTAATCACAAATGATAATAGTACAATCTCATTTGTCACATAGTTAATTTGTACAACAACACGATGATCTGTATAAATAGTGACGCTATGGGTCATAATTGTCCATCATATGAATACGTCGTAGTATCTATATAGATATATGTATAGATAGAGCATATAAATGAGGTCATGATTATGATTATAATTAAATGAGACTTGGGTTTGGGGGTTGTAGAAACTACACCCTAGGGAATGGGTTTAAAGCTTAAAGGATGTAACGGCGAGTGCGACTTATAAGTACACTTTCTTGACAAGAAAAACGGAAATTGAACGAATGGGCATATTTACTAAAAATGTATAGTCATTAACCGATTTAGCAAAGGTTAAGGTAAAATGTAAAAGGTTATTGTATGGTATCACAGAGGAAATGCTAAAATATGTTAATTTGAGTTTGCATGATGGGTGTTTATAAAGAATGAAATATATATATATATATCTTTCTTTTATAAGTATAGTTCGATATGTAAATAAGTGTGTGTATGTGTATATGAGTATATTTATGGTTGCTCGATAAAGTAAAATATGAACCTAAGTGGTATAGAAGAACATGAATGGAAGTATGAGCATGTAGTATAAGTAGTATTGTTTATGAAAAGCATGTCATTTTTATATGCATACTAGTCTGAGATACATTTCAGAACTCAATGGAGATAAAGTATGAGCATGTTATTATATGTATGTATGCATGTATATATGAATTTGACTATGTAGGTAGATAAGTTTTATGTGTGCATGAATATATACGAGCATATATACAATGTATGAAAGCATGGCTAGAGTAGAAAGAGCATGAGAATTTCATATGCATATATATATATATATATATATATATATATGTGTGTGTGTGTGTGTGTGTGTGTGTTAAGATTTTTGGCAGTTGAGAATGTTTTCAAAGATTAAAAATGTTTTAAAGAAAGTTTCAGATGTTTTAAAATACAACGTATTTCAGAAAGATGTTGCTTCTAAATTTGAGATTTTAAAACATGAGTTTTATGGTTTTCGGGGCATGAGGTAAAACCTCACTCCATTATGTAACTAGTACAGTTGGAATTTACGGTTACAGAGAACATGTGCACATGTAGGGCCAGGATGGCGGCATAGTATTGTGTACCTGGTCCCTAGTGGTGGCTACACCCAGTTGAGTGATGGTCCTGGGTGTAGAGCTCTACGTTGCCAGTTGAGTATTGGTCCTGGACGTAGGGTACCATCAGTTCTAGAGATGCCCAGTTAAGTGATAGTCATGGGCATCGAGTACACCCAGTTGAGTGATGGTCCTGGGTGCAGAGCAGTTTTCAGTTTTTAGATTTTCAGTACGCAGTTTTCATATTTTCAGTGCCTAGATTTCAGAAACCATATGTTAATACACGGTTTTCAGAAACAAAGTTTAGAAATAATTTTTCAGATTTCAGTTTCAGATACAATTTACAGTTTTAAGATACAGTTTTCAGTTTTTAGATACATGTCTCAGTTTTCAAGTGTAGTTTTCAGTTTTCAGATACAGTTTCAGAAAGAGATTTTCCAGAAAGAGAAAGTAAAGTAAAGTTTTCAGCAAAGAATTCTCAGAAAGAAACTTTAAGATAATAGGTTTTCAGAAAGAGTTTTCAAAAAGTATTTTCTAAAAAAGCATAGCATGTTAAAGTTTTATATATAGCATATACGACGTGCATATGGATTATATATGCTAGTAATTCATCTGAGAAGCATATAGTTGACATTGAAGCATGATAGCATGATTACATATATATATTTTTGTGAGTGAAGCATGTGTGTATTGTATGTTCACATGGAAGGAACAATTGGTAAGATATGAGCTTGTGATTATATGAATTGATATCCATGATTATATGGTTAACTTTATGCATCGCATATTCATACAGAGTTAGCATTTGTAAGGTACGAGCACATAGTAGTAAGATCTTATTTTAATGTATATATATTAAGGATGATTGTATAAGTTGCTTGCTTACTTAGAAAGAATAGACTGTAGGGATGCTAGTTCGTGATGAAATAGAATCATATGTATGTAATCACAATTAGTGATAGTGGATTAGGTAATTAACAGAATTAAGATTTTAATAGTCCGATTTGATGATATTTCAAGATAATGAAAGAAAGAAAGTTATAATAAATATTTGAACCAGGTTAGTAAAGAGTATAGAAAGTAAGTAAGAATCAGTGTAGCGTAGCAAAAGCATGATGAGTCTTATATATTTGTGACATAGAAACTTAATATATATAATTACCTATAGTTTACAGATGTTTGGTAAAGTATATAGTAAACAAGAGTAGCACATGTTGATCAGATAAAGTAATATGTTTGTGAAATGGTTAGGAAATAGATAATTAATTTGGACTTAATATCTATTTGCATGGTTACTTACTGAGTCATTATGACTCACATCAAAGAAGTTTGTTAGTTTTACAGGTCTGTAGCTGACATACTTGGCCAGCATGTTTTCTGTGAAGACTTCGAAGACAGTGGATCGCCCCATTTGCAGTCAAGAGCGTTTTGAGTCCTGGGTCGAGTTATGGGTCTTCACGGCCCTTGTCTTTGTATTTGCATTTGTATATCATATGTATGAGTTGTGTAATAGTATAGTTCTACTTTGAGTTTTGGCCGGAGGCCAAGTATTTTCATTTGTTCATTGAGTTCAGCATTGAGGCCTTGATGATGATTGCATATATGTTGAATTATGTGAACAGGTTGTGTCTTGGTGCTGGCTATAAGCCAGGTTGCATGATGTTCTGCATATATCATGCCGAAATTTCGTCAGATTCAGAGGCTTATGGAGATGGGTTTTCCTGTCTCCTACCGGTAGCATCCTGGCCTAGGCGGGATGTTACAAAGTTGGTATCAGAGCATGGTTTAATAGTCAGTCAGTAGCATGGTCTAGAAGTCAGTGACTGCAATTGTGGGGATCCAACTGTCGGAGATTGTCTTCAGTTTGGTAAAGACCACGTAGGTTTTTATATGTATCTTCTATAGTTGTTTGACGTAATTTGATTATATTATTCAGTGCCTTGCTTGCTTGAATATGAGTCCATGGATGACTCATTTGTTGTGCATAGAGTAGCTATCTCCGTATGGGAGGAGGTTAAGTTGAGTTAGTACTTTTATGCCCTTTTTAATCAGAGAATTAGTAAGAATGAGATAATACCAGTATAGGGCCTTGTGAGGCCAGAGGACTCGAGATCAGAACCAGAATAATACAGCTAGAGATAAGAACCAGATCAGTATAGTCATAGTTGAGGATCAGACAAGTATAGTCAGTTTAAAGCCGTAGATGAGCTGTTATGGATCCTAGCTTATAGATAGCGGTTAGTTCACAGTTGAGACATAGAAGTTATATCAGTGGAGTTTAGAGTAAGATAGTTTCCGCGCATGCGACCAGGGTCGAATCACTAGTTATAGGGACGGAGAAATTTCGAGGACGAAATTTTTATAAGGAGGGGTGAATGTAACATCCCAGATTTTCGAGACTGTTCTAGAAGATTCCTGGAACGATGTTATAGACTCGGAGCACGATGATAATGAAGATTAAGAGTTCAAGTGATGTCATATGGGTTGAAATAATAGATTATGAGTCTTCGTCGCGTTGGAAAACGTGTGGGATCAAAAGTCAGTTATGTGATTTTTGTAAAGCGCGTAAAGTTTACAGTTTTGGTCATGAATTTAGTAACCGACCACCGATCGAGTCAATTTTTTGAACCATAGGACTTGTTTTTCCAAGACGAACAACTTTCGTGTTGAGCACTTTTCGAGAATCGTGTCAGAAGGGCTCCGAAAATGCGAAATTCCAGAAAATTCCATGATATGGCCTAAACAGCAAATTCGCGGGGACCCATTTGATATTTTATAGGATAGTATTTAAAGCCTCAAAGTTTTCAAAAATAGCAAAAGGAGCAAAACCAAACCAAAAACCCTCACCTGACCCCCCATCGTCTCCATTCGTGGAGCTGCTCGCCGGCGAGCCTCGGGCCGGCGTCAGGCCGGCGAACCGGTGGCGTCGTGATCGTCCGGCGATGGGGAGTGAGTTGGTGGCCGGCGGCGACACTGAATCGCCGGTGAACGGCGACGGCAAAGAGAAGAAAGGTGCGGCTCGTGGGTTAGTCGATCCCGGCCCGTCGGTTCGTTTCACGACCCGAGCCACCCACCAAATCGAAGCCCTCGACGAGAACTACGAGTATACGCGATCGATTTCACCGATCAGTGGTCGGTTGCACGCGAAACGAGGAAAGAATATTCTGATGAATAGTAGACCCAGATGAATAGTAACTCCGATCGGAATTCCGACGACATCAGCGCGTTCGTATGGTCGAGGGGAGTCCGAATATGGCCTCAGAATTTCGGTACGACTCTCCATTTAGATTTTCTTTTTTTAAAGTATATTGATTTATATTCGGATATTTCCGGTAGTTTCGTAGTGTAGCGAATTAGCATGAAATGAGTTGGATATGTTTTAATATGTTAAAACGATAAATATGGTAGAATCCGGGGAGAAACATATTAGATTTGATCGATCCGGTAGGATTAGCGAGTTTCCGGTAAAACGGAGTTTCTCGCGCGACCGAGCGTAGATGACCGTAAACAGGTAGATGATATAAATATGATATTGCGAGGGTAATTAAGTAATTCAGGATTTGTTCGGAGGGTTCAAGACCCTTCCGTAGCGTTTGCGGAAACTTTTCCGTAAGTTTTGCCGCAAACGCGTAAAATGAGAATTTGAGCTATCTAGCTAGTTTAGAATAGTATATAAGCATGTATTAGAGTGATGAAGCTTAAACCGTAGAGTCAGTAAGGATTCGTGTTTTCTGGGAAAGTCCGAAAGTTTATATAGATGAGTAAAAAGTTCCGTAAATAGTGGTTCTGACATGTGTTGTGATTTGTTTTGACAGATCGGGTCCAGGTTCGGAGTGTCCGCGAAGCCAGGTAAGTAACTCATGTTCTGAATACTTAAGAAATCTTACGTTTCTCGAAATTAGTAATATAACAAAGTCGTATATAGTTATATGTATGAAACCTGTATAAATAAATATGAGTGTAAAGGAAAGTAGTAGGTGTATCTATATACACATGTAGATGAAAACAAGCAGTTACAAGTATATATATGAGTAAAGATAAGCATGAGCATGTAGAAGTAAAGAGATACATACGTAGGTATAAACTAGTATATATATATATGTATAGATATAGCATATAAATGAGGTCATGATTATGATTATAATTAAATGAGACTTGGGTTTGGGGTTTGTAGAAACTACACCCTAAGGAATGGGTTTAAAGCTTAAAGGATGTAACGGCGAGTGCGACTTATAAGTACACTTTCTTGACAAGAAAAACTTAAATTGAACGAATGGGCATATTTACTAATAATGTATAGTCATTAACCGATTTAGCAAAGATTAAGGTAAAATGTAAAAGGTTATAGTATGGTATCACAGAGGAAATGCTAAAATATGTTAATTTGAGTTTGCATGATGGGTGTTTATAAAGAATGAAATATATATATATATATATATATATATATTTTATAAGTATAGTTGGATATGTAAATAAGTGTGTGTATGTGTAAATGAGTATATTTATGGTTGCTCGATAAAGTAAAATATGAACCTTAGTAGTATAGAAGAACATGAATGGAAGTATGAGCATGTAGTATAAGTAGTAGTGTTTATGAAAAGCATGTCATGTTTAAAATCCAATGTTAATTCCGCGTCGAAATCTAATTTCTTATAATATATCGAATATATTATTTTATCGATTAATTCCAAATTAATCGTTCTCTCTCTTTAAATAGTATTTTATCCCAGATAAAATGTCTCTGTAATTAATCCTAGATTAATTTTCTCTCTCTTATAACTAATCCTAGATTAATTATGTTCGAGTCATACATCATCGGTGAATCTTCGGGAAGCGACCCATGAGATCCCTGGATATGTTGGCAGTAAATCTGGTCGTCGGACTATCCGAATACGTACGTACCTAGTACTACGTTTTAACCGATTTACAAGACATGGTTAGCTTTTAGCAAAGCACCGTGCATACCCAATTCTCCAGAAATATTCTTAAAGGAATATATAATCTATATCAGACGTAGTATACGTAGTATTACATATTGCGATCCAGTATCGGATGTCACGTGCTAGGCCTGGGGCTGGAATTGTGTCTGCCCCGTACGAAGCACATATCGGATCTCTGGTAACTAGTCTCTATAATCGGATAAGTATGACCTAGTCATATTATTCCGATAGCTGCAGCATACAAGAGTACCAGTTCCTTAAACTACGTGACCATCATCTCCATATGACTGAAGTGATACTTTCATCTTGACATCACACCCAATACACTACGATTCTTAATATACCCAGAAGAGGCGTACACAGAACCTGTTAAAGCCATGGACGACCAAAACCAAAGTATATTGATTGTCGCAAGTATTAGCAATGCAAGTCTTAGGTTAAGACCAAATACACCTACCCTGATTCGGACTTCCATAGACACATAGTCATACTACCAATGGAATTCCGAGGGGCTATCCAGAGCGAAGCTATTTCCGTACCATCGGTAAACACAACCTCCTATTACACTTGCATAAGTATCCAATACTTAAATATATGAGAACTATGTCGTTATGCTCCCAGAATGCGCACAAGTGCAATACTAGTATATTCTGCATTATCGATGTCCAATCTCGATAATACTACGACTATGGATGTTTTAATGATTAAACCTTAGTGGATTAATATTGTCTCATATCTTATTAATCCAAAACTAACCATATGGGCTTTTATCATTTATATATCCCAGTAATCCAATTACAAATGATAAAAGAGCAATTTCCTTTGTCACATAGTTAATTTGTACAACAACACAATGTTCTGTACAAATAGTGATGCTATGGTTCATAATTGTCCAACAATCTCCCACTTGGCCTATAGCCAATCACTCAAGTGTCTTACACTTGAACTATGTACGGGTCGCTCAAAATTCTGCTGAGAAACAACTTTCGTCAACGGATTTGAAAATTTGTCATCTGATGCGATTTATTCGATCATCACATCGCCACAATGTATGATCTGAACGAATCAGATGCATAGTTGAAGTGCATACTTGGATCGTTTATGAGACCATTAATTCTTTAGCCTGTGTTGTAGCCTAGCTCAGCTGCTAACAGAACTACACCTAATCCTATTAGGATTATATAGATCCAAAGTGCTTCTATTGCTGCCTCAGCTGCAGCAATATTCCGCTTTTGTTGTTTATTCAGCAACAATATCTTGCTTGGAAGATTTCCAGCTCACTGTTCCATTATTCAAACTATATAGTACCCTTATTACGACTTATAGTCGTTTTTTTCGGTTTGGAAACTTGCAGCGGTGAACCCAATCACTTCAAGTTCTCCTTCTCCATAGTATAAGAAAGCATCCTTAGTTCATCTAAGATACTTAAGGATGTTCTTAACATCAATCCAGTGGCTATCACTTGGATTAGCCTGATCGTGACTCCATATGCTCAAAGCATATGAGACACCAGGTCGCGTACATCTGTTTCAATGTACGAGTTCTCAGAGAGTGCCAACAAATTTTAGATCTATCTTAGTAGATCCTTATTCCTAGAATAAAGGTTGTCTCTCCCAAGTATTCTACGGATAATTTTCATGAAAGCCAATCTTTCACCGATTGTATTATGGGAATGTCATTTCCAAGAAATTATATATCATCATTTTATAGGACAATCATTGTCAGTGCGCTCCCACTAACCTCCTTATATACACAAGAATTATATTCATTTTGAATTAAATCATATACCATTATGATTACATCAAAATGATAGTTCCAAGAACGTAATGCTTGTTTCAATCCATATATTGATCGATTTAACTTGCAAACCTTGTTTGCTTGTTTTGGTACAACAAAACCGCCAGGTTATTTTAAACATCCTCCAAAAGGTTTCCGTTTAAGGAAAGCGATTTTGACGTTCAGCTGCCATATTTCATAAATGAAACATGCAGCATTAGCAAGCATTATCCAAATGGATTTAATCATGGCAACGAGTAAAAGGTTACGTCGTAATCAACACAATGTTGATAACGATACCTTTTCGCTACAAGCCTAGCTTTGTATGTTGGTATGTTGCCATCAATGTATGTCTTCCTTGAAGACTCATATAGTACCAATAGGCACAATGCCTTCAGGTACAACAACTAGTGTCCAAACTTAGTTGGTATACATGGAATCCATTTCGGACATCATGGCACTTTGCCATAATAGGGAGTCGATACCTTGTATCACTTCCTCATATGTAGTCAGTTCGTCTTCCTCAATAAGATTGACATCTTCATGAGGTGAGATCAGAAACTCATACCTCCCAGATTGTTTTCTGACTCTCTCCGACTTACGCGGTTCTTATGTATTCGAAGATTGTGGTACAGTTTCATCCTTGATGAACTTTTTGTGTTCCATTAGGACTCGGTGCCTAGAATAGTATTACTCCGATTTTCATCGAGTTTTACTTTCCTCCCACTTACCACTGCATATAGGTATTCCTCTTAGGAAAACCGCATGGCGAGCAACAATTACATTGTTCTCTTGTGAGTTGTATAAGTACTATACATTGGTTACCCTAGGATAACCTACAAATAAGGCACTTATCCGATTTGGGTTCTAGTTTGGTATCATCCAAACATATGCCCAGCATTCTCAAATCTTCAGGAATGAGAAAATCTGGTTTCTTTCCTGTTCATATCTAATATGAAGTCTTTCAAACAGATTTTTATGGAACCTTATTCAAAATAAGTATTGCATTGTTTAATGTGTATCCCTAGAAGGAAAATGGTAGCTCAGATCGACTCATAATTAACCTTATTATGTCTAACAAAATTCGGTTTCTCCGTTTGGACACACCGCTCAATTGAGGTGTTCCAGGAGGAGTCCATATTGAAAGAATACTATACTCTTTCAAGTAATTGAGAAACTTATTGCTTAAGTATTTTCATCACGGTCTAACCGTGACGGTTTAATACTTTAGCCAATCTGTTTGTCTACTTCGTGTCGAAACTTTTTGAATTTATCAAAAGTTTCTGATTGGTGTTTCAAAAGAAACACATAACCATAACACGATGTCACATCCGTAAAGGTTATGAAGTGTTCATATCCACCTCTAGCCTAGCTAGATGTGGGCCCACTTACGTCACTATGAATGAGGGCTAACAGATCGGTGGCAGTTGCACTTTTACCAAGTAAAAGGTGTTTTAGGAACTTTGCCTAATAAACTAGATTCGTAGACATCATTTGACTTGAATCAAATCCGTCCTAGTACCCACTCTTCGAAAGTGTGGATATACGAGTCTTGTTTAATGTGTCTCAGACAACAATGCCACAAATAAGTCTCATCTGATTGATTCAGTTTGAGCTATTTGTTTGTCATGTTATACGTTTGAGATTCATTTATATTCAAAATATAAATATTATTATTCAAATCTAACGTGTTTATCTCAATATCATCTTTATAAAATAAAACACTTTAATGTTCTAGAATATAAAGTTATACCCGCAACGGGTTAAACTCTGATATAGAGATAATGTTTCTAGTCAAACTAGGTACATTTTAACAGTTTCCTAATTTAAGTACATACCTGAAAGGTAGTTCCTAAACTTAGGTTTTTACGGTTAAAACAGCGACTCTCATCCCATTTCCGATTAATAGATCAATCTCAACTGAAGTCAGTATCCTGCTTATCAGGAGATTCTTCACAACAGTACATATCTTTGTACCACATCTAGTATCAAAATCCAATTTTGAAACTAATAGTGAACATGTTTATGACAAACATACTTAAAGCCGGAGCCTTGCCCCGCTTTTACTTCCTTCATGTCTGCCTTTGTCCATACGGCAGTCATGCTTCCAGTGACCCCGTTTGCCACAGTTTAGGCAGACATCTTGGGATATGCCTTTGTCTTCCTAGAAGACTTGTGATGATTTTGCCTTTGCCCCTTTTAGAAGCTCTGGCTCTGCCTCCTAGAGCATAGTCATCAACTCTCCAAGAGATTACTCTTGGTTCATAATGAACCTGCCCCAACTTTCGGGTAGAGACTATAAGATCAAATCTTTGGCAGTCTCAGCCACGTAGGTAATGCCTAGCTAACCAAGCTGATCAACGTCAGTAATCATCTGCGATACCTAGTGCTCGACAGATGTATCCTCTGACATACACGAGCTAAAGAGCTTCCTTTTGCAATTTGTACTTCTAAGATCTTACAATAGATCTTTGAATATCTTTAATTTCATCATCATGGTACAATGATCTAATCATTAATTTTGACGACGAAATTAAAGAGTCATTGCAGTAAGCATAAAGGATTGAGCACTAAAGTAATCATCACATGAATATTCCAAATATTATGTTCTACTATTTTCTCAACTCCGGGCTTAGGCTCAAGAGGTTGTTCTATCAAATAGAATAACTTCTTAGTTCCCATGACTATCCTGAGGTTCTATTCCCAATCTGAAAATTAAAGCCGTTTAAAGACATTTTCTCCTAGGATTATGTTTTAAACGCTAATCTTTCAGTTATCTTGATTGCTATAGTCCAACTATCCAATCAACGATTTCAAGTACTATTGATTATAATGATTACTATAGTCTAACAATATAATCAACTATAAATTGTTTGGTTAAATTCAAATTTATTGATTACTATAATCCAATTATATAATCAACTATAATTCAAATTAGTTTGAATACAGTCCAACTGTTTAATTAAAACAACGATTAAATATTAGTCAAACTAATATATATTTATTAATTAATGACAAAAAATTGAAATGGGCGCGTATTGGCAAGTATCTAAACGAAATTTAAAATTTAATACTTGTCTCCCACTATTTTTTGGCGAGCCTCTAACCCTCTGTTGAGTACTCGGGAAACCTAGTTTCCTAGTCGGCTAGGATCTCGTTAAATAACACACAACCTTGACTTTGGCCAACAAGCTGTATGATATTTAACTAAGTAGATCTCTAAGATCAATTGGATCTTATCCAATTCCTAGATCCAGTAGGTGGACATCCAAGTCCGAAACATATATCTAATAAATGCCAATATATCCAATATATTGCCTAACCTTTTTCCTCTGAATCAACTAAGCCTTGGCTTTGGCACAACAAACTTAATGATTCCAGTTAAGCGGGACCCATTGACATTGGAAAGCTTCGTAATCGATGTCAATGGACAAGAAGTGATATTGACTTTGGCTAACAAATCACAACTTGGATAAGACATGCGATATGGAACAAAGCCTTCATGACTCAAACACATCCGCGATGGACAAAGTTCTTGACTTTGGCCAACAAACTAGTGCCAATCTTGGATATTGAGAATGAATCATTCAATGGAAGGAAAAACTCTTAATATTTGTTGAGGGTTTTTCGCGTAATTGGCAACCAATTAATTATCTTTGATTAGGTCTCATCATACACCCTTAAACATGCATTCTAAAAGCATAATAAGGAGCGATAAATAAATTAATAATGATATGCAGATGGATATTTAAAACAACTTGTTCCTAGAACAAATCTCTCCATTTCCTCTCTCCCGCTAGCACAAATCTTACTTCTACCCAATTACATAACACTTCTAAAGAAACCTCATTTACATTGAGGGGAATAGGTGAGAAGAGAAATACAAAGAGTCAAGAGGTAATAGACTGGACACGCAGGTTCAATTTAATAAATTCTAAATTTATTACAACAATTTCCAAAATTGCCCTCACCCATCTATTATCCATCTGATATACATTATTCATACATCACATCCATGTATTAACACAAAGCATGTTATCAATCAATCTAATCCAATTAATTAATCTGAAATTAATGACCATCCAATGTTCAAACAATGATTTGATTTGCGCGAGTCCAACTCGTTTAAGAATAAGTACTTAAAGTAGGAATTCTTGAATTATATTAAACTACAACATTAAATCCAATTTAATTTGTATTCAATACTAATTCTTTATTTAATTCCAAATTTAATAATTACACTTTATTAATGAGCCTTTGCGACTTAGATTCTAAATCAAATCTTTACGGGTCTCAAAGCCCAATTAACATACAATGTCAATTTAATTAAAGTCCAATGGGCTTTCAATTAGTTAATAAGGCATGGATTTTGGCAACCAAAGCCCAATAAGGAATCACCCTTTGCCAAAAATCAATTTAGGCTCATTAGGCCCAATTAAAATTTTAAAGGCCCATTTAATCATTTTTGGACTTTATGGAAATGGTTTTAGGCCCAATTGGATCCAACCAATTAACCTAAACCAAAATTGGCCCAACCAAGCCCATTAAGCCCAAATACAACTTTATTAGCCCAATTCCAAATTTAGCCCAACTAATTAAATTCTAAAATTCCAAATTCCCAATTTAATTAACTAAAGTGCATTAGCCATAATTAATTAGCCAAATTAACATTTCCAAAATATCAATTTACATAATTAATAATGCTAATCATCATCAACACATGTCCAACATTATTGAATCAAAAATCATCTCATTACATATTATACATGTCACGACAATTTAGGGTTTTATAAATCCGATTTCGATTTTAATCTAATTAAATCCTAAATCAATTTATCCCATGTCTTTCAACTCATCCAATGATCAAAATAACAAAAATACCATGACTTTAGGGCATATCATCATATTCGGCCAAGCCAAATTTTTGGGAAAAATAATCCAATTCAATTTTCATCAAATTGATCATGCATAACTCTAAGTTATCATCATTCAAGCATACTCAAACAATCAATTTTATCAAATCATGCTCAAATCAATTTTACCCTAATTCAATTTCATGTTTAATAACCGCTCTGATACCATTGTTGGGTTTTCTAGGTCAAACCAAGATCAAATTAAGCAATGAAATGTGCGAATACAACAAAGTAAAGTAGCGGAAATACTCACTTTGATCGGCTTTTGCGATGCGAAGACAAAAAAAATTTCTTCATGAGTTTCGGCCAAGCCCTCCATGGTTGTCCTCCTTGTGTTGTTCTTCAAGCTCCAAGCTTTGAGAATGATTCCATGCTCATGAATGGGTTTCCCTATCACCTTTGTAAGACTCCTTGGATGTGCTAGCATCATTGAAAAATTCCAATAATTTTTCTATTGTGTAACTCTCGGCCATGAGAGAAAAATGGAGAATGAGAGAAAAAGGCACAATGCTGTGAGGAAGAGGAGAGAAGAGTGAGGAGTGTGTTGAATATGTTTTCAAAAAACAAAATTAAAATGATATACCAAATCCAAGATTTTGGTAAAAGTCATTCAACTTTTCACACTTGAGTGTTTCGTAAGCAACCATCAAATCCCATCAACTTCCATCAACCAAAAGGTGATGTGATAGACAAGTGATGTGACTTGTGATGTGACAAGTGGGCCACACTTGATTCAAAATCTGAGTGGGCCCGCAAACACTTCTGGGCTCGGGTTCGCTAATTCCGAATCAACGAATTTTCCGTTGCGACGTAATTAAATTACATTTAATTAAATAATTATGCCTAGCAAAATTATTATTCACGTCGCTAGCTTATTAATTCTAAATTAATTCGTTTGCCCGAATTAAAATCCAATGTTAATTCCGCGTCGAAATCTAATTTCTTACAATATATCAAATATATTATTTTATCGATTAATTCCAAATTAATCGTTCTCTCTCTTTAAATAGTATTTTATCCCAGATAAAATGTCTCCGTAATTAATCCTAGATTAATTTTCTCTCTCTTATAACTAATCCTAGATTAATTATGTTCGAGTCATACGTCATCGGTGAATCTTCAGGAAGCGACCCATGAGATCCCTGGATATGTTGGCAGTAAATCTGGTCGTCGGACTATCCGAATACATACGTACCTAGTACTACATTTTAACCGATTTACAAGAAATGGTTAGCTTTTAGCAAAGCACCGTGCCTACCCAATTCTCCAGAAATATTCTTAAAGGAATATATAATCTATATCAGGCGTAGTATACATAGTATTGCATATTGCGATCCAGTATCAGATGTCACGTGCTAGGCCTGGGGCTGGAATTGTGTCTGCCCCGTACGAAGCACATATCGGATCTCTGGTAACTAGTCTCTATATTCGGATTAGCATGACCTAGTCATATTATCCCGATAGTTGCAGCATATAAGAGTACCAGTTCCTTATCCTACGTGACCATCATCTCCATATGACTGAAGTGATACTTCCATCTTGACATCACACCCAATACACTACGATTCTCAATATACCCAGAAGAGGTGTACACAGAACCTGTTAAAGCCCTGGATGACCAAAACCAAAGTATATTGATTGTTGCAAGTATTAGCGATGCAAGTCTCAGGTTAAGACCAAATACACCTACCCTGATTCGGACTTCCATAGACACATAGTCATACTACCAATGGAATTCTGAGGGGTCTATCCAGAGCAAAGCTGTTTCCATACCATCGGTAAACATAACCTCCTATTACACTTGCATAAGTATCCAATACTTAAATATATGAGAACTATGTCGTTATGCTCCCATAACGCGCACAAGTGCAATACTAGTCTGTTCCGCATTATCGATGTCCAATCTCGATAATACTACGACTAGGAATGTTTTAATGATTAAACCTTAGTGGATTAATACTGTCTCATATGTTATTAATCCGAAACTAATCATATGGACTTTTATCATTTATATATCCCGGTAATCCAATTACAAATGATAAAAGAGTAATTTGTTTTGTCACATAGTTAATTTGTACAACAACAGAATGTTCTGTACAAATAGTGATACTATGGGTCATAATTGTCAAACATGATCCGCGTCTCGAGCATGACTTCCAAAGCTGTTGTGGTTGACCAATCTAAAAGCCAACCTGAAAAACTAGCAAACTAGTTTGATGTGAGTCTTAAAAACTCAGTAAGTAACCATGCTAATATCACAATAAACAAGCCAAACATATACAACAACAAACAAATCTAACACCTCAGAAATTTATCAGAATTACTAAATTATTATAAGTTTAGATTTATCAACTTTTATTAACCTTTACACTTTACCATAACAAATCCCATATATCCCAATTTACTAGCCAAATATTTGAATCTCACAAAGTATCATTCAAAACATCACAAAACAAGTCATTTTACATCGAATCCATTTTCATCATATAAGATGTGGAGTCAGATTTATCATGTTTTATTATGATTAAGCATCTTGGAAATATAATCAAATCAATAAAACCAACATACTTCCTTCAAATCAAAACATACTTTCTTCAATTCAAAACATACTTTCTTCTATTCGGTTACATTATTCTATTCAAAACTTACTTTCTTCTATTCGGTCATAGACTATCTTCAATACCAAAATAATCTTTCTTTAACCTACTTTATTCACGATAAATTTATAATAGCTTAACATTTGGGGTTCATTTGCATTCACACAAACCGTACAACATTTCTCTTATATGCAAACAAATACAATTTCATACTTCTTACACATATACTTGCATAACATACCAATACATCTTAACAAACACGCTTTATAACCTCTGATATTCACATCGGTTTTAAATCATTTATTCATCTCGCATAATCATACACGATCTATATATATCATTAGTTCTATAAAACATATACATATACTCAAACATATTCGCAATCATTATAAAGAAACAACGAAGCACGCATAACAGTCGACACATCAAAGTTCACATGATCCAACAATACATAGATATGGCTGGTTTACACACACAGTGCTCATACGAGACTCATTACCTATTTTAGAATAGGTATGAGATGAATTTCATCCGATCAGATTCCTAACCAGCTCGACTACTATATCACGAGAACATCAACCAATTGAATATCCACACATATGCACATAAATCATGTGACACAAAATCATCACACGATCTCACATACACAAACACATACATGTCAAACAATGTTAACCATCTCAATCATCGTACACATACGCATATACATCAAACATATGAATATACCCATTATTTCAAATTTTCGATACCATAGCCTTTTACTGTCCTAATATCCTTTACTTATCGGTCAAACATCACCTACATGTACAGATACAGATTTAGAAATCATGACTTATTTCATTTACCGATCTTACGTACCTATATTATCCATAGCTTATCATCAAATACAAATACAAATATGTGTACCAATATTTATACAGATACTTGTTTATTTACATATACATATACGTACCATTACATATTCATACACTTACATATATAAAAACATGTTTATAGACATTGAGCTTGTCAATTATTTCACTTTATTACATGACAATAACCAAAATTTCATACCTGTGGTGGTCAATTTCTTAACTATACACAGTCTCGCACTTCTTTCTCAATACCATCTCTTATCTATTCTCGT
Source organism: Zanthoxylum bungeanum (assembly GCA_019454045.1). Classification (NCBI taxonomy): domain Eukaryota; kingdom Viridiplantae; phylum Streptophyta; class Magnoliopsida; order Sapindales; family Rutaceae; genus Zanthoxylum; species Zanthoxylum bungeanum. The sequence continues at coordinate 16,567 of SKCR01052890.1, read as the reverse complement.
CTTAACCTAAACACTTCAATCATCTCTCTATATATATAGACAAAAATCAACATTCAAGCATTCATTACATGTGTTACTTACCTGGCTTCGTGAGCACTCCGAGTCCCAGTCAAATATGTCAACACAAATGATGAAATACCGTCAAAATCACGATTTACGGAGTTCTCGACTAAACTGCGATAAAATCCCAGATCTTTCTGGAACAACCAAATCAAGTCAATTTTCAACACTTTTAGTTTCAGCAATCTTAAAACACCATTACAAACTATTCCAAGCCACCAGTTCACCCAAATTCTCAATTTACATATTTTTAGAAAATCTTCCGAAAAAGTTTTCGTAAACGCTATTGAAGGGTCCCGAACCCTCCGAACCTAACCGGAATCATCCAAACATGTTCGTAATATCATAAAATAACTCATAACTATCATTAAAACCAAAACACATATTTAAATGTAAAAACCCATTTTTACCAAAAACTTACATATTTTATCGGATCGATCAAACTCGTTCGATGTCACTCGGATTCTACCGAATGCTCATATTCAATATACTATTACCCAAATAAGTCATTTTATATCGTTACGCTACTCTAACGAAGTTACTAGATACATCAGAATATTTAAGTATAAACTTGAAATTGGCGGATTTTTACTGAGAGGACTTATCGAGATTTCGAGGCCATATACAGACTCCAAATAACCCCACGAACGCACTGGAATCGATGAAATTCCGATCAGAGTTACTGGAATCCATGAAATTTTACCATTTTCGCAAAATGTTGAAACAATGGGGTTTTATAGTGAAGTTTCTGAAATTCACATTCTGACCCCCCCACGAAATTACAATCAGGTCCCTGTCATGGGGTTTTCTCAGAAATTCATATTTTTTAAGTTATTCTGATATAAATTTTGAAAAGTGTTGAACATGAAAGTTGTTCGTTTCAGAAAAACGAGTCTCTGATGGTTCAAGAATCAACTTAATTAGAGTTTGTTTGCTATCTTTATAGCCAAAATAAGAAAATTTTACGCGTACAACGATATAAATAAAAATCGCGTAACCGATTCTCGAAACCACGCGTTTTCCAACGCGACGAATCTTCACTTTAAAATATTCCAATTTATTTTCCAAAGATAAACTCTTATTTTAGAATAGCATCCCGTTCCAAATTCCAAACTTGAATTCGAAAATCTTCCAGAACCGTTCTAAAAATATTCGGGATATTACAATACCATGTAAGGAAAATCCTTTCAATCAAAATGAATTTGCTTTCTTAACTTAAAATCGTATCTGGGTAAAACGGCTTAGGGTTTTAAAGTCTAAACTAGCTCGAATCTAATCTAAACCAGTTTAGTCAAAATAGCTTATCATTTTGTCAGGCAGTTTTTAAGTCAGTTTACTAGATATCCCGCGTAATCAGCTTAGCCATTTTCCCAAACCAATTTTGGTAAACCGGCTTGCTGTTTTATCAAAACGTTAAGCCGTTTTATCTAAACGTTAAGTACTTTTGTACAAAATATTTTGCCAATTTATGATACTGATTCAACCTCAATTTTCTCTATGTTCTCGTCTCAATAAATCTCGAAGTGATTTCTAAATATGTAAACATGTTTAACATCATTTACTTTTACACAACATCAATGTAGGCTCACATACTTATAATGTAACCTATTAGGTTTGTTCTCAAGTAGGATATAGGATTGGTCTTGATAGATTAAATCCAGATAATCTATATTATAATGAATATCATTATGTTGTTATCATATTCCAATAATCATGAGTGGCATCTAACAATGTTTCATGACCCCCGAAAGAGAAATAATAGAATCTTTCCACAAACGATTTTTTTATATGATATGATCCTTAGCCCAAATTAATATTCCACCAATGACTTAGATTATGAAATGTATCTAGTGACAGACCTAAGAAATTAATCTAGAGGGGACTTGGTACAAAATTACAAATATATTAAAAAAAAATCTATAACTATCAACAAGAGAATATTTGTCAATAAAGATAATAAGTATCAAAATATTAATCTTCGTTGAGAGAACTGTTTACGACACATCTATAACTGACATCCACATGGTTTTGAAAACGTTTAATAATACTTTCATTGTCAATACAAGCAAATACATCTTTTTAATAAATACAATTAAGTTATCATTCAACCATAGATCAATCATCTGATTTCGAAGTCGATTTTTTACAATATTCATAGATGAAAATAGTAGGGGTTACATGTAGTATTAAAACCAATATAATCAATAAATAAATTAATAGATAACAGAATTCGTTTAGAAGTTTCATTTATTTTTTGAAACTTTCGTAATGAGTTTTAAATCTGTAACCACTGTCACATTAAAGAAAATGTGATTTTTTTTTTTTGAAAGGTAAATACTGAATTTTATTTAGAGATCAAAGTTCAGTACATCATATAGAAAGGATGATGGGCAAGCCCACTCTCCGCATACAGATATTGAAACAACCGTTCTCGTAAGAACATGAGCAACAAAATTCGTTGTACGCCTTACAAACGCTAGGGAAACAGCTTCCATTGAGCGTAACAAATTTTGACAGTCAACAATAATATCATAAAAATAAGAACAATCTTCCTTATTGCTATAAAAACTATTGACCACCTCCTGACAATCAGTTTCCACAGCAACATGAGACAATCCCTTGGATTTCAGTCAACTTAGAGCTTCTCGGACATCTATTACCTCAGCCGTTCTTGGCTCCATAGCCCTTCGCATGCCTGCATGAATTGCCGAGATACATTAGCCGTTATGGTCCCTAATCAGAAAGCCATAAGAGTTGTACCCTTCGTCTGCAAACACTGCTGCATCGACATTACATTTCAAGGTTCCTATCGCTGGTTTCGCCCATCTGCTGTCTCCAACCCTGTTAGCACCTGGGAACAAATTCCTCAAATTCTGAGCTTTGCGCCATTGTAGTAGGAACTCTGCTGCTGAGCTTCGCGCCATTGTAGTAGGAACTCTGCTGCTGAATGAACTACATGTGTTGGCCTTTCTTTTACCTTTTGCCATAGCACATCGTTCCTATGTCTCCACAGCCTCCAGAAAATAGTACAACAGCCTGCAAAAGTATCCGTAGGCAACCCACATATAAAAGATGTGAACCAGTTCACTAGGCAGCCTGTTTGAGCCTCGGCTTGACTACTGAAAAAAAATCTTCCAGCATTCTTGAGCAAATTCGCAGGACAGGAAGATGTGGTCCTCAGACTCGCCATAAGCATCACAAATAGGACAGTGGTTAACTACTGCTGCATGTTTCCTTAGGAGGTTGTCCACAGTTGGGAGGGTCAAAGAGAAAATACGCCAAACACAATGCTTAACTTTTTGAGGGAGCTTCAGCTTCCATAGTTGGTTCCAATTAATTCCTTGAGTTTAGCTAGTGAGAATGTGTTGTTGCTGTACTGCCTGTTTGTATCCATTTTTTACTGAATAGATACCCGTTTTCTCTCTGCTCCAAAACCATCTATCAGCCACCGAAACATGGTTGCGCGGGATAGAGAGAATGAGGGATTGATCCCTTTTATTAAAAATTTGTGACACTCTTCCTACATCCCAGTCTTTCTCTTCATCCATTAATTGGCTCACCCTCTGGATTGATTCATCCCCTGCCCTTGCCGTTGACACAAAAGGATTGGAGTTGTCAGGTAACCATCTATCATCCCATATATTGATCGACTCACCATTTCCTACTTTCCAGGATATTACGGACTCCAATATATTCTTGTCTCTCTATGTAGGACAACATTCAAACAGCACGACTTTAGCAGGATCCAATTAAAATATTTAATTAATGCCTTATTTATTGTTATTTTTCTTTCAACTAATTACATGTGAACACTTCCAACTACCAATCATGTATGTTTCGAATTATTTTTCTACTAAATAAAAGATTTTTTATTGATGTTAATGTTCTTTAAAAATTTTATTTTAATATTATTTATTTGTAATTTGAGTATTTTTTATTTTTATTTTTTTTTATTGCCTGAGTGTTGCATTTTATCGGCAAATCCTACGCCAACATGGACATTTTTTAATGAGGAGCAAATTCTGGTTGAATTGGAGCACGCAATTAAAGCTCAACCGTATTAAAGCTCAACCGTTCAACTCGCTATATATATATATATATATATATATATGGCATAAACTAAAATGGTAAAATTTAGCAATGTCTCTATCTTTGTCACTAACTACAAAATTATATCATCTCTTTTTGGCTTTGTGTTTATTGAGGATAGTTTCAACAAGTCCTTTAAAATATCATGCAATATTCAACTTCGGTGATTCTTTGAGTGACACTGGCAATTTTCTTCTTTCTGGTGCCCTTGCATTTCCGGTCATCGGAAAACTCCCTTATGGCAAAACCTTCTTTCAACACGCAACCGGCCGATGCTCGGACGGTAGACTTGTCATTGATTTTATGGGTACACATATATCTCTCTCTCATCTCAATTGTAACTAAATTACCTATATGATGTTGAAATTGTGCTTACAATTACATGATACTGTTGTAGCTGAGGGATTTCAGTTGCCATATTTGCCACCATATCTAGCATTAAAAAATGGCCAAAACTTCAATCATGGGGTGAATTTTGCGGTTGCTGGGGCTACTGCACTTGAATCAGAGTTTTTCTATGAGCAAAAAGTTGGATATCTTTTATGGACAAATGATTCCTTGAGTGTTCAGCTTGATTGGTTCAAGAAGCTGAAGTCCTCAATTTGCTCTAGTAAAAAAGGTGAAAATGGCTAAAACCCAAACATCGTTTCTTATTTATTATTCACAGAGAGGGATGGTTGAAAATCCAAATTTCTGATTAGGATTTGAGATTGTATATCGTTCATTACACAAATCGGAATAAAAGAATGGAATTGTAGATGATTTTTTGTTATGAATAAAAATCAATCAAAATAAAAACTAATCTTAAAATTGGAATGATTTTTCATTCCGAATTTTTTTTGTTTCCCTAAAAATATCTTAATTCTAATCAAAATTTGGGATCCTAAATCAGTCAATATATGATATTGAGGCTAATTTATTTTTTCCGATTCAAAAATTGATATGATATTTATGACAATTATTCATGACAAATATAATTAGGACAGGATTGAGATTGTCAAGTCCTAGCTGATCCAAAATTACCCTTTCTACTCACTTTTTTTTTTTTTTTTTAATATCATTTTTTGTTTTGTCACAGATTGTGATACCTACTTCAAAAAATCTCTATTTTTCGTGGGAGAGATCGGTGGAAATGACTACAATTATGCTGCGTTTGCTGGTGGAAGCATTAAACAACTTCGAGCATCTGTGCCTCTCGTTGTTCAAGCAATTATTAATGCCACCAGTGTATGTTGCATGAAACAGATTTCCTAACAAGTCTTCATTTTACAGTGAATCCCCGTATTGTTTACATTTAAAAAAACATGATATAGTTTATCTATTTACAGTGAATGGATCCCCAGGGCTAGTGACCGTTTATGAAATGCCCTTGATATATGCCTATTCAAAATACATGTAAGGGTAAGAGTAGTATTACACTTCTCAAGTAGTATCTTAAAACTTACAATTTCAGGTAGGGTGACATACAATACTTAGATGGTGAGATAGAGTATTAAGCAATTTTATAATCGTGACATCATCACTTAGAAAAACATATATTGAGATATTATTTGGGAAGTCTGATATTATTTTAATGGTAATTTGGTTACTTCAGTCGGAGTTAAGTTAAAGTTATGGACTTATAAGCTAAAAATGAAAACATTAATTTTGAAAAAAATTATATATATAAAAATAGGGAACGAGAGGTTATTGCTTCACCTTGCATTTGCAATATACAAAATTGAACTAGTTTAATTTATTGAATTTGGACTAAATATTGAGCTACAATAAATTTTTCATAATATTTCCTCACGCATATTTTATTAGCAATGCAAAACTAATAGTAAATTACATTTAAATTATTATCTAATAATTAACAATTATAATTAAAAAAAAATAAAAGCAGCTTAGCAGAATCTAAGTCTCAATTATTACTCTTTATTTTTGGTTTCTTCTTATAATTTACTGGGAATATTGTTTGCTAGTTGTTGATAGAGGAAGGCGCGGTGGAGCTAGTGGTGCCTGGAAATTTGCCAATCGGGTGTTCGGCTGTGTACTTGACCTTGTTCCAAAGCCCTAACAAAACGGACTATGAACAAAATGGGTGTTTGAAGGCACCAAATGCTTTTGCAAAGTTTCATAACAATAAGCTCAAGGCCGAGTTACAGAAGCTGAGAGAAAAATATCCCCACGCTAAGATCATTTACGCCGACTTCTATGGAGTTGCCATGCGTTTCTATCATGCACCTCTACATTACGGTCAGTTTCTGCTATCAGATCTTACTATTTTGCTTCTTACACGGGAGAATTATTTATGTGCAAAGTGATTTGTTTTCTGATCACTTCCGAGACTTTAATTTGTTTAGCAAAATATTTTATAATTAATTTTGGTACATAAACATAAACTTAAGTAGTCCTCGATTCTTAAATTAGATTTTGAATTGAATTAGGTCCATAAATACTTATTAGATAAAAAATTGACTTATACATAATGATGTTTGGGAAAATATCTTATATCTGTTAAGAATTGATATCAAAGCCAAATTCATATATTATCTTATGAGGTGACAAAGGACCACTTGAAATGGGACAAAGATATTAAAGAGTGCCTTTAATTCTAGTTGATGTGTATGAAACATTAAATATCATATTGCCCTTGGTTTGTGGACAGTACTAGCTACGGTGGTTGGAACTTGTGAACTTAGGTGATATAATTTAGTGCCATAAAAAAGTGTGAAGTGTACAAGTGTTAGATACTTGGCTCATAAAGCTTATGATGGCTTGTGTTGTTGAAATTTTGTTGCAGGATTCTCCAATGGGGTAACGAGAGCTTGTTGTGGTGGGGGCGGCCCATACAATTTCAATAATTCAGCAAGGTGTGGTCACACCGGATCGAGTGCTTGTGAATATCCATCAACTTTTGCAAATTGGGATGGAATCCACTTAACAGAAGCTGCTTATCGCCATATTGCAAATGGTTTAATTTATGGCCATTTTTCTTCTCCATCTCTCATCTAAGAACGAGGGTTAAACTAAAAGTTTAGTCAAAGACCAATGGTATACTTTGAATTGAAGTCTCCTATTATGTAACTTAGTTTTTTGCCATTTTTATGAATTGAATCCTATAGAGTTAAACAACAATGATGACAGTCAAATATTGCCAAAACATATGAGTAACATTCCAAATTCATGGCGCTGCGAATTTGATTAGTGTGTATAATACATAAGTATCGATATCGATTTTATATAGTATGTACGTACAAGTAGTTAAGTTAACATATTGATCCTACATGGATTTATATAAAATCGATTAGCAAAGAGTCAAACATGCCCCCGGGACTTTAAAATAAAATGAAATATAAGAAAAAAAATATCATATGAAGAAAATTTTAAAACATTCCCACAGTTAAATGTAAATTAACACATGTCGTGAATAAATATTCAATATTCAAATAATGGTCTGATTGTATAATGTATCACCCAAATAAATTAATAATATGGTGATTTAAGTTCAAGTCAAGTTCCTACGAGAATATACCGATATCGATTAGCAAAGAAATTTCATTCAACACGATCCAAAATTCTCGAAGAATCAGTCATGCTCCGCAGTCTCTTAAACCATCTCGAGTCATATCTGGATGTTTAATATTAAAGGGTAAGCAAAACCACACGCTTAGTAGAGATTAAATAACTCACCTTAATTGGTTTTACCAACACACTGCATGGTTAGTAATATATATATATCTGTGTGTGTGTGTGTGTCTATCTCTGTGTGTGTGCGCGCGCGCGCGAATCATCAAAACAATGTGTCAATATATAAAAACACTATCATATGACCACTCATCTATGATAAATCTAAGTAATGTTATACGGGGCAGTATGACTAGACACCCAATACGGGAGCTGTGAATAATCAATATGTCACATGAGGCCACATAACTGGTCACTCAAATGGGAGCCGTGAACCAGACAACACAAAGGAGCTTTGAATAATCAATGTATCATATGAGACCACGTAAGTAGTCACCCAAGTGAAAGCCATAAACGTGTAGCACACTGCAAGTGGCGAGGTGCTACCGGCGGGAGACAGGAATAACATACCTTAATAAGCCTCCAAATTTACAAAAAAAAATCGGGCATGATGTATCCTAAGAATGAAAAAAGTCCAGCATCAAAATGAATCCCGAAATAGACATCATATATCAAAAGGACCTCAGGTCCACACAAAACACATTAGAATCATCACCTAAGGGCTCTATGCATACATCATCTATTAACACTCAAGGGCTTTGTGCCCAAAACATCATAAGTAATCAAAATATTTACTTACTACAAATAAAACAATAATCAAATATCCTAAACTTCTAAAACTTCTCTTAGGACACTTGTGATGGTGACTACCACTTGGGTGATATGCATCTCGAGCATGACTTCCAAAACTGATGTGGTTGACCCATCTATTTGCCAACCTGCAAAACCAACAAATTGGTTTGGTGTCAGTTATAAAAACTCAAAAAGTAACCATGCTTGTACTACAGACAGAACATACAAGTCAATCACATTAAAAGTTTTCTAAAATTATCAAGTTATCACGAGTTTTAGAATTATCAGCTTTCAATTATCCTTTATATTTTACCTGTGTCAAATTTTCATATTTACATATTTATATGTTGTCAATTTAATGTCCAGACATTCAAAGCACACAAAGCATGGATTCGAAATCACAGAGTACGTCATATAACTCGAAAACATTTCAATGTTGAAGCATGAAGTCACATATTAATACTTATCACAAGTAAACATTTTTGAAATATCATCAAATTGGTAAATCTAACAAACTTTCTTTTATTCGGTTACAAACTATCTTTAATACCAAAACAACTTAATTCAATACCAAAATAATCTTTCTTTAACCATCTTTAACCATGATAACCTTACAATAGCTTAACATTTAAGGGTCATATGCATTCAAACATACCGTATGACACTTCTCTTATATACATGCAAATACAATTCCATAATTCTTACATGTGTACGTACATACCAATACAACCTAGGAAACACGCTTTATAACCTTTGATATTCACATCAGTTTCAAATCATCCATTCATTTCACATAAGCATACACAATCCATACATATCACGAGTTATATCATACACATACATACACTTAGACATATTTACAAACATCATGCAACCAACCACGAAGTACACATAACAATCGATACATCAAAGATCACATCATCCAAAAATACATACATACGGCTGGCTTACACACACAATGCTTCGTACGAGACTTATTACCTATTTTAGAATAGGTATGAGATAAATTCCGTCCGAACAATTTCCTAACCAACTCGACTGCTACACCACGAATCATCCAAACAAACATACACACAAGTGCATATATCATATAACATAAACTCATCATATGATTTCCCATACACAAGCATATACACGATAAACAATCAGAACATCATTCGAATACACATATACATACATATGTTTCCAACATACGAATACATGTTAGAGTTTTTAAAGGGTCCCATGATCAAAACTCAAGCATGAATCATAAGTGAATACAACGACGGAAGTGCGGAATACTTACATCGAGCGGTTGAGCGACGAAGGAGGCAATAAAAAACGAAATCTGCTCACTGGTGGATTGCACTGCAGTAGCAGTTTCTGTCCTCAATGGTTTCGGTTTTCATCATCAAAACAAGCTCCAAGCTTCGTCGTAGTGATTCCCGGCTCATAGGTATACTTCCCTATCACCTTCGCATTGATCTCGGAATGTGCTAGCACTCTTGTTTTGCCACAAAACACACTTGCTTCCCTCCATTTGCTTCTTAAAAGTCAGCAGTTCACTGCCTCTCAAGAGAAAACAGAAATGGCGTGAGGATGAGAGGAAGAAGAAGATGAGAGAGAGGAGGGAAAGTGAAGTCAATTTGTGTATACGGTTTTTGTGTTGTTTAATGCATCTAATAACTTGAAATTAAATCCAATTCATTTCAAACACATTTGGGTTTAATTCCCAACCACACACACATCACCTTTATCACATCAAGTACATCACTTCACTTTATCAATCCAATCAATTGTCACATCACTCAAAGTGACATGATTTGACGCTTGATGTGACGGTAGATGCGACTAATGATTTGACGCTTGATTTGACGAGCCGCACTCGAATTCGAAATACGAATGCGCTCGCAAATAATCTCGGGCTCGGATTCGCTAATTCTAAATTAACGAATTTTCCGTCGCGTCGTAATTAAATGATTACGCCTAGCGAAATCACTATTCACGTCGCTAACGAATTAATTCTAAATTAATCCGCTAGCCCGAATTAAAATCTAATTTTAATTCCGCGTCGAAATCCAATTCGTTTAATATATCAAATATATTAATTAATCGATTAATTCCAAATTAATCATTCTCTCTCTTTAAACGATATTTTATCCTAGATAAAATATCTCCGCAATTAACCCAGATTAATTTCTCTCTCATCATATTAATCCCAGATTAATAAAAGTGCGAGTCATACGTCATCGGTGAATCTTTGGGAAGCGACCCATGAGATCCCCGGATATGTTGGCAGTCAAATCGGTCATGGACTATCCGAACACGTGAGTACCAAGTACTACGTTTTACCGATTTACTAGACAAGGTTGGCTTCTAGCAAAGCACCAAGTCTTCCCAATTCTCCGGACATATTCTTATAAGAATATTTAAGATCTATATCAGCGTAGTATACCGTAGTATTGTGTGTATATCGGCCCAGTATCTGATAGTCACGTGCTAGGGCTGGGGCTGGATAAGTGTCTACCCCGTCCGAAGCACATATCGGATGCCTGGTAATATAGTCTCTATAATCGGATATTCATGACCTGGTCACAATATCCGATTGGTTGCGCAACACTCAAGAGCACTAGTACCGTATCCTGCGTGACATCATCTCCAATATGACTGAAGTGATACTTCCGTCTTGACATCACACCCAATACACTACGACTCTCTGATAAACCCAGAAGTGTGTGTACGCAGAACCGGTTAAAGCCCTGTACCACCAAGACCAAAGTCTATCGATTATCGTAAGTATTAGCGATGTAAGTCTCAGGTTAAGACTTACACACCTACCTTGATTTCGGCCTCCCATAGACACATAGTCATAATACCAATGGGATTCCGAGGGGTCTATCTAGAGCGAAGCTGTTTCCCGTACCATCGGTGAAACACGACCTCCTATCGCACTTGCATAAGTATCCAATACTTATATATATGAGAACTATGTCGTTGTGCCCTCACAACGCACATAAGTGCAATACTAGCCTATTCCGCATTATCGATGTCCACTCTCGATAATACTCCGGCTAGGGATATTAATGATTAATCCTTCGGGGACTGATACTGTCTCATATCATTCTCAGTCCAGGAACTAATCATAGGGACCCTCTTCATTATTATTATCTATGGTGATCTAATCACAAATGATGAGAGTGCAATTTCCTTGTCACATAGTTAATTTGCTACAACAACACAATGATTTGTGCAAATAGTGACGCTATGGGTCATTTTGTCCAACAATCTCCCACTTGGCACATAGCCAGTCACTCAAGTGTCCCACACCCGAACTATGTACGGTTCGCTCAAATTGCTGAGGAAAGGTTTTCGTCAGCGGATTTGTTTGATAATCGTCTGACGCGATTTATACGATCATCACATCGCCACGATGTATGATCCGAACGAATATAGATGATATGAAGTATATATCTGGATCGTCGATGAGACCTTAATTCCTTAGCCTATGCTGACGCCTAGCTCAGCTGCTAAAGAAATATATCTAATCTAATTAGATTTATTATCGATCCAAATGGCTTCTATTGCTGCCTCAGCTGCAGCAATAATCCGCATTTGTTGTTTATTCGGCAACATTATCTTGCTCGGAATATTTCCAGCTCACTGTCCCGTTATTCAAACTTTATAGTACCGCAGTATTTACCGGTTTGGAAACTTGCAGCGGTGATCCCAGTCACTTCAAGTTCCCTTCTCCATAGTTTAAGACAGCATCTTTAGTTCTCTAAGATACTAACAGATGTTCTAACTTCAATCCAGTGACTATCACTTGGATTGTCCTGATTGTGACTCCATATGCTCAAAGCGTATGAGACACCATATCAAGTACATTTTAAATGTACAATTTCCAGAGAGTGTTAACAACTCCAAATCTATCCCAGTAGATTTTATTCCTTGAATAAAGGTTGTTGTTCCCCAGAATTCTACGGAGAATTTCTTATTGAAAGCCAAGCTTTCACGATTGCTTTATGGGAATTTCATATCAGTGCTCTCCCACTAACCTCCTTATATACACAAGAATCATTTCGTTTTGAATTAAATCATAAACCATTATGATTACATCAAAACGTCAGTTCCAAGAACCTTATGCTTGCTTCAATCCAAACATGGATCGAATAACCTGCAAACCTTGTTTGTCGGTTATACAAAATCGTCAGGATGTTATAAACATCCTCCGAAAGGTTTCCTTTCAGGAAAGCGATTTTCCCGTAAAGCTGTCATATTTCATAAATGAAACACGCAGCTTTACCAAGCATTATCCAAATGGATTTACCATGGCAATAGGTAAAAGGTTGAACCGTTATAACACAATGTGATAACTCTACCTTTTCTTTACAAGCCCAGCTTGTACGTTGGTACGTGCCATCCTGTATGTCTTCCTTGAAGACTTATACAGTACCAATAAGCACAATGCCTTATGGTACACACAACTAGTATCCAAAATAGTTGTTATACATGGAATCCATTTCGGATTCATGGCACTTCATCAAAACGTACGGTGGATTGGTATACCTTCATAAGATTGACATCTATATGAGGTTAGATCAGAAACCCATACCCTAGGTTGTTTTCTGACTCTATTCGATCTACTAGTTTCTTGTGTATTTGAAGATTAATGGTATAGATTCATCATAGATGAACTATTTGTGTTCCATTAAGGATTTTGTGCCTCGAACAGTATTACTCTAATTTTCATCGAGTATCACTATCCTCCCACTGACCACTGCATATCGGTATTCCTCTCAGGAAAAATGCATGGTGAGCAACAATCACATTGTTCTCATGTGAGATATATAAGTACTATACTTATGGTTTCCCTTAGGATAACCTATATTGGCACTTATCCAATTGGGTCTTTTAGTTTTGTATCATCCAAACATTATGCCTGGCATACCCAAATTATCAGGAATGAGAAAACCCGGTTTCTTTCCCGTTCATATCCTATATGACATCTGTCAAACAGATTATATGGAACCTTATTCTAAATAAGCTTTGCATGTTAATACATATCATATTGAAGGAAACAGTTAGCTCAGAGCGACTCATGATAAACCTTATCATGTCCAACAAAATTCGGTTTTAGTTCGGACACACCGTCTAACTGACGTGTCTCGGGAGGAGTCCTCATATGAAAGAATACCGTACTCTTTCATGTACATATGAAACTTACTGCTTAAGTATTTTCCAATACGGTCTTACCGTGGCGGCATAATACTATAGCCGATCTGTTTTTCTACTTCGTGTCGAAACTATAAAAGTTTCCGATCTGTGCTCTTCAAAAGAAACACATAACCATAACGTGATGCCACATCCGTTAAGGTCACGAAATATTCATGTTCACATCTAGCCTAGCTAGATATGGGCCCACTAACTTCACCATGAATAGGGCTAACAGATCGGTGGCACTTACACTATTACAAAGTAAACAGTGTTTAGGTACTTTACCTAATAAACTAGATTCGTAGACTTTATTTGAATAGTCAAATCAGTCCTAGTACCCACTCTTCAAAAGTGTGGATATACGAGTCTCGTTTAATTGTGTCCTAACAACAATGCCACAATAAGTCTCTATTGATCAAATCAATTTGAGCTATTTATTTGTCATTTATATGTTTGAGATTTTAATTATATTCAAAATATAAATTCTGTTATTCACATCTAATGTGTTATCTCAGTATCATCTTTATATAATGAAACACTTATGTTCTAGAATATAAAGGTTTATCCACAATGGATTAAACACTGATATAGAGATAATGTCTCTAGTCAAACTAGTTACATTATAACAGTTCCTAATTTAAGTACACACCCAAATGGTAGTTCCTAAACTTAGGTATCTACGGTCGAAACAGCGACTTTCGTCCCGTTTCCGATTCGCAGAGTAATCTCAGCTTGAAGTCAGTATCCTGCTCAAAGCAGATTCTGAACATCAATACATATATTTTATGTACCACACTAAGTATTTAAAATCTAATTTCAATACTAGTAATGAACATAACTTTGACAAATATTTAAAGTTAGAGCCTCGCCTTTCTTTAATTCCTTCGTGTCTTCCATATCCAAATGGTAGTCACTTTGGGATATGTCAATTATCTTTTCAATATTTCACAAACCTTTGGCCAAGCCTTGGGTTTTAGAATATCGAAACGATGTGCACCTCGTGCTACATGCCCAATTGCAAATTTTTGATTATCTCCTCTAGAATAGTCAATTAATTCTCCAAGAATTATAAATTGCAATTTAATACTTTTAAATCTAAAGATAGATTTATGATAAGTATATCAATTAAGCACTAAAGTCATCATCACATAAATCTTCCAAAGATTTTATGCTCTACTTATTTGCTTAATTATGGCCTAGTTATAACAAGTTATTTTATCCAATAAAGTAACCTATTATGAATTCCCAATAAAATTAAATCATTTAAAACATTTAATCCAAGGATTATATATTTTAAATATTCAACTTTTCAATTTTATCTTGATTACAATAGTCCAACTATTTAATCAACGATTAGTGGTACTATTTATTATAATGATTATAATAGTCCAACTATATAATCAAATATAATCCAAATTAATTAACCTCAATTACATTGATTACTATAATCCAATTATAAATCAACTGTAAACTGAAATTAATTAATTCAAATATATTGATTAATAAATCCAATTATATATAATCAAGTATAATACAGTCCAACTGTTATTAAAACAACAATTTAAAATTAGTCCAACTAAATAATCTAATGACGACGAAATAATTTAAATGAGCGCGTTTAGCGAGTATTCGAACGAATGTTGCAAATTCAATACTTGCCTCCCACTATTTTTCGTCGAGCCTCTAACCCTCTGTCGAGTACTCGGGAAACCTGTGTTTCCTAGTGGGCTAGGATCCCGTTAAATATCACACAATCTTGACTTTGGCCAACAAATTGTATGATAATTAACTAGGTAGATCTCGAAGATCAATTGGATCTCATCCAACTCCTAGATCCAGTAGGTGGACATCCAAGTCCCAAACATATATCTTATATATGCCTATACATCGATGATACCCTAACCTTTTTCCTCTGAATCAACTAGGCCTTGCTTTGGCACAACAAACCTAGTGATCCCAGTCAAGCGCAGACCCATTGACATGGAAGCTTCGTAATCAATGTCAATGGACAAGAAGTGGTCTTGACTTTGGCCAACAAACCACAACTTGGACACGACACCGATATGGAACAAAGCCTCGTGATTAAAAACACATCTTCGACGGACAAGGGCTTGACTTGGCCAATAACCCCTGCCAATCTCGGATCTTGAGTAAGAATCACTCAATGGAAGGAAAATAAACGCTTGATATTTAACGAGGGTTTTTCGCGTGCAAATTGGCTACCAATTTATTATCTTTGTTAAGGTCTCATCATCATACACCCTTAAACATGCATTCTAAACACATAATAAAGCGCATATGAAAAATAATAATGATATGCGGATGGATATTTACACATTGATCCTAGATCAAATCTCTCACTTTCTCTCTCCCGCTAGCACAAAATTTTCTTCTACCCGTTACACTACACTTCTAAAGAAACCTCATTACATTGAGGGGAATAGGTGAGAAGAGAATACAAAGATATAGAGGTGATAAGGCTGGACACGCAGGTCCAATTAATAAATCAAATTTATTACAACAATTTCTAAAATTGCCCCACCCATCTAATATCCATCCGATATACATATCATGTATCACAACCATGTATTCACTCAAGCATTTATCAATCAATCTAATCCAATTAATTAATCTTGATAATTAGTGATCATCCAATGTTCAAACAACGATTTGATTTGTTCGAGTCAAACTCGTTTTTACGAATAAGTACTTAAAGTACAAATTCTAGAATTAAATTAAACTACATAATTAAATCCAATTTAATATGTATTTAATTCTAATTCACTATTTGATTCCAAATTAAATAACACACTTAATAATAAACCTTTACGAATTAAATTCCAAATTTAATTGTTACGGGTCTCAAAGCCCGATTATTAACGTCCAACGTCAACTTAATTAAAGTCCAATGAGCTTTTAATTA
>SKCR01052889.1:0-49665 GCA_019454045.1 Zanthoxylum bungeanum | reverse complement strand
ACTTGGTTAATATTGCACAAATCCATTCATTACAAACGACATAAGTAAGGGACCATTCCAAACCCAACGGTTTGAGGTCTTCCCTTGCGAGGGGTGAGTGCGGCCTTAAATCATTTTCCCGGTTCACACCGGGTGGTGACTCAATTATTCTCCGGTTTAGTCCCCCGTGGGCTACTCCGTACTCCCAACTAGGCCCTGAGTCTAGAACAGCATGCGTCGCCCAGTTTCTGTGTCCTACAATTATCCAAAAGATCCTTAATTATTCAATTAATGCGACTAGAGACAAGTTTTCTCAGAATTTACAATAGATTGATGAGTATAACCTTTCTCATTATCATACTATAAAGGTCAAACCTTTAATAAGCTCACTTTGCTTCTGCTGCGAAAACAATTTGCACATTTTATGAATGATTCATAACGAAAGCTTAATCAAGTTCAAAACTTGATCATAGTAAGCTATAAACAATCTTAGATCTATGGTTTAATGCTAACTTCCGAAATTGATATCAAATATCGCTCCCACTATAAGTTATATGATAATTTTCTTCGATAAGAAAACAGCTGAACCATTAAGTATCAAATACTTCGCTAATGATTCCAACATCCTATCGAACTTATATGGAAGCTGCCAAATGGTTTTTTCATCTTATTAATTATGTAGTTCCATTTATAGTTTATCACTCTCACATTTGACTTCAATAAGTCAAGTCTTTTCTACAATGGTCAACATCCGATGTTACACATTAAGTAATAAAATAATTTTATTACTTGGGATCACAGAAAAGATATTCTATTAAATAGAATAAATGATAAACTTTTACTTGTACCTCCAGGGCGCAAGTACTTTCAATTATATAACCATTATACAAAAGAAAGATTCAAATCTCAAACTTTTCAAGATTCGAATTTTCTACTTATACATATCATATACGTAACTGTAGAATCTAATGGAATCATAATTAAAAAGATGAATTAGTGTTACTGGAGCATATCCCTAAGAGTATTGAAAATAATTCGGTAACACTCAATATCAAATGAATCAAATCATATAAGATTCGATTTCTTCCACTGACCAATTCCATCACGATGGAATCATAGAAGAATAATATTAAGTAAGAATCATATTCATTAAATAATCTTAGAACTAATTTCCATAAATTCATATGTTTGATCGTATCAAACATCTTTGATCAATTTTGAGACTCATGATGAATTTTAAAGATATAGTTTTCAAAACTTCAAATCAAATATCTTTGAACCAGTCAAAATATTCTATTCACGCTTCATCAGAAACATATTGAAAGTACTTGAACCATTCAAGACGTTCAATATGTATTCTTTTAGAAACACGTAACTAAGTCATGACAACTCATTAACTAAGTTACGAAGTAAAGAAAACTATCCAAGGTAATTTGTAATTCATTAAACTACATACATCCAATGTATTAATTTAATAAATCTACGGTCCAATGACAATCATTGGTTAAATGAGATTTAATCACATTCCCGAATACAATATTCATTAAATGGATAAGGATATGTGGTGTGATCTCGTATCAGACCAACCTTTACCATACATCATAAACATCTAATGCTAGGTGGTAAAATCTCATAAAGCACTGTTCTAAATTATTTAGTTAACCGAATATTTTTCTTAATGTTTATCTCTTCGTTAATGACAATCCTAGTCGTATTAAAATATGTAAAAACTGTTTATAAAGAACAAGTAACTATCCAATAGTCACAAGTTCTGATATCAAATATCAAAAACCATCAATAAACAATATTTTAAATAACTAGAAGTGAGATCTGTTATCCAATCCTATAGTTGTTGTATTATGAGAATCGATATTCTCTATACAGAACTATACATATCTCATTTCTTTAGCTTTATAATTTACCTTCAACTATTCACAACAGTTACAAATAATTGATTAGCAAACTGTGTCTGACATATTATCTTTAAAGGTCACTGTAGACACTGCATTTTTGCATAATCCCGATGATGAGCCTAGTATGGAGGCACTACCTGAAAAGTTGCGGGAATTGGGAAAAACAAATACCAAAAGGAAGGAAAACCTCCAAAATTAGCACCTCATTGGATTCAGACTCACTAGCCAGCCTCAGATTCGCTTAGTCAGTTTCTGCTTCAAACCTTAGCCCATAGAGAATCGGCCTATGCAGCCCATAACCCACCATCCACACGCCCAAGGCCGAAAAAGACACCATACACGCCCAAAAGAAGAAACCCCCATGCAAAACACATGCTCAAATTCCCTCATCAACACTTTCCAATTTAACAAGACATGAAATCCCACGCATTCCACATGCTAAAATCCATTCAAATCACTTTCCAATTTAATGAGATTTTGGGGATCCCATCCAATTTAACAAGAGATTGTATCCCAAATTAATATATTCCCCCAAATCAATGTGATTTATTTCCATGATTTGGAGATCCATTGTCATTATAAAACGGAGCAATCACCAAACTCGAATGGGGGCTCTCTTTTTCTCCTTGGACGACAAACACATCAAAAAAAAACCTTGAAGCTCTCTACCTTCGACGACAACTGAAACAAAAAACCCTAGGAGAAATCACCAAAAACTGTGAAAAGGAAAAGGAAAAACCGAGCAGAAAACAACAACAAGAACAACGCAAAAAACATAGTAACAACAAACGAAAAAAAACCACAACAGCAAGCCAAAATCGTGAAGCCATCACCAAAAAACAACCAAAAAACCCAGCCAAAAACCATGAAGCCATCACCAAAAAAACAACAACAAAACCAGCCCCAAAACTGTAAAACAACCAACCCAAAACATCACCGAAAACAACAGCCAAAATCACCAAAAACATCAGCCAAAACAACCAAAATGGCAGCCAAAAAATAGCAACCAAAATAACCAAAAAACAGCAACCAGAAAATAGAGAATCATCAAACCAGTGAAACAGCAAGCAGAAAACAATGAAACAGCAAACAGAAAATAGCAAAAGAACGAGTGAAAAGCAAGCCAAAAATAGCAAATAGCGAACCGACTCCAATCCTTCCGGCGACGGCCTAACACATTTCCGAGAAAGCAACTTAAAAGGTAAGACCTGAGGGCACCCTTACCATATTTCTTTTATAGTTCCGGACGCTGCGTGTCTGGCTGGACGTGAAATGCATCCGGCCGGGTATGCGAAGTCCTACATCAAAGACAACCAAATTTCTGGTCACATTTTTTTCTTTCTTTGGCATTTTGTTATTTTTTTTTTATCTATTTAGTGTTATCTTTTTTATTATTTATTTATTCACTTTCATCGTTATTTTATTATTTCCCATTTATTTTGTTATTTGTTTTTTTATTGTTATTTTATTATTTTGCCCCTTTTATTTTATTTATTCATATTGGTGATTATCCGTATATGCATGGTTATATTTTTTATGTCCGTTTACATTGCATTGATGATTATGCATGTTATTATCCCTTGCGGTATATCAGATGGAAACCCATACGTAAATTTCGTAGCTGAATCCGAATGGACGGTAGTGCGGTCTGTACTTGGGATACAACTCCACGTACCACTCGGGAAATATTCATATATGCGTGATTAACCCTTTTTTGTTTGCTATTTATTTATCGATGCTTTTCTCGCTTATCTTTGTTTAATATAATTTTCGTTACCGCATCTTGTACTTCTTAATTTAATATGTTTTTTTTAACTATGTTATTGTGGTTATTATTCTGATTGGGTATGTTATTATGTCTTTATTCGTTTTTTTGCATGAATTGCATTAAGACTTGGCTATACCATTGTGTGAACCCGTCCATTATACTGGCATAAGTAAAGGACCATTCCGAACCCAACAGGTTGAGGACTTCCCTTGCGAGGGGTGAGTGCGGCCTTAAATCTTTTCCCAGTTCACACTGGGTGGCGACTCCTTTATTCTCTGGTTTAGTCCCCCGAGGGCTACTCCGTACTCTCTATGAGCTGCGAGCCTAACAATGTTGTGGTCGCCAAACATCATAGGCATAGCGGTAAACCCTGCTTCGCTCCTACAGATGGCGACTTCACTGGGGATAGAGAATCGGCCCCGAAACAATTGGCTTTGGCTTTGGTTACCCAAGTCTCATATATTTTGCATACCCTTTTTACCCTGATGGCGTCATGTATCGTGAAGTCGCTTTCACTCAAGGCGGCAAATCGTTATATGATGACCATCACTCGTTGGCACGTACCAAAGGGTATAAAAAATGTGCGCTCACTTGGTCGCTCGAACCCTTGAGTGGGGAGACCTAGTTGTGGGCAACCCTTCACCGATGAGAGCCTTATCCGTACCCTTGTAAGCCCACATATGAACTATAGTTATATGTCCTATAGAAGCTACCCATATGCTTGTGTTTGGGACTATTATCATTTGGATCCATTTTGACCTCTCGTCATAGGATACGAACTTGTTGGGCCACTGAAACTGGGACGAGTTTGTATCTTATGATGATTGGGCCAAAAGTTCTCAAAATGACGATGGGCCACCTTGTGTTTGGGCCCCTTATCATTTGAAGTTATTTAGCCACCTTATTGCAAAAGTGTAAACATGTTGGGCCTTTTCAACTGGGACAAGTTTACACCTCGCGATAATTTGATTGAACACTTTAAAATGATAACGGGCCAACTTGTATGAAAACCTTGATGGGCTTAGAAGGTCCAAACATGATCCGAATGTGCCAAATGCATGAGTTCGATATCCGCATTGGCTTTCATCCAGGAAGGGTATGCATTATTATGGCTTTTTTTTTTACTTTTGGATATCTCCAAGTCCATCCCCACAACCGTGATTACCGAGGGCCTGATTCATCGTTTCTAGACAATGGCACGATCCCCATAATAGGCTTAGTCAATATTGTTAATGGGCGGTCTTTGTCTATTACAGATGAAAATAGACTGAGGTAGCCAAGGTTTCACCCCTGTAGCGTAGGAGAGAATGATTTTGTGTACCCCATATTGGTGCATAAAATAAGCCATACCTAGGACAGAAATGGACTTACCACGAGTGTGGGAGGAATAAGGTCGGAAGGATATATGCCGTTTTGATAACCACATGCATACACGTATCATGCTAAACCCTAGTTTTAAAAGCCATCATAGATATCCGTTGGGTTAGAAAAGAAGGAAGACTTGTCAAAAAAAGGTTAGCAACCATGGATGCGTCAGGTAGTGAAGATTCATGCATGGATCAATTAGAGTCAAACATCACCAAAATTATCGAGCAACTACAAGCTTTGGCCAACGCTGTGTCCAATTTGACAGTACCACGGACAGTGGGAACAGAAAACAATGAAGATGGAAGGCGTGAGGAGCCCCCGAATAGGGTGGGCGAAGAAATCCCTATTTTTGATGATGACATGGTTGAGTTTGTCGTGGGAAGGATAGTCGGGTCTCAGGCAGAGTTACAGAAACTCAGAGAACAAATAGAGTCAGTTACCTACAAGATGAAGGGGAAACATGAAGATCTATTAGATTATGATGCGATGAATTTTGAAGAACAATTGCCTCCTCAGTTTAAGATGCCTGACATGGCCAAGTTCAACTAAAATGGATATCCTAGGGTCCATCTCCAGCAATATATTTCAGTGATGAGTTCAGTAGGTTTGTCGATGCGCCAGGTGCAGAAGATGTTTGGGATGTCACTGGAAGGGGCGCCCATAGTATGGTATCATGGCCTGGAGAGAAATGTCAGGGATGACTGGAGGGCATTAGTAGAGGCCTTTCTGAACCAATATGTCACGGACCTAGAGATAGACTTGTCGCTCCGTGACCTAGAAAACACCAAACATAAGCTAGAGGAGAGCTTCAAAGATTATGTGGATCGCTGGAGAGGCTAGCTCTTGAAGATGCAGACACGGCCCTCGAAGAATGACCAGATTAAGATGATTATTAATGGCACCAAGCCCTCCATTTATAACAAGCTGAGAAGGATGACCTTCGTGATTAGTGACTTTCGATAGTTAAGAGAAACTGTCATGGATATTGAGGAAGAGGAAGCCGAGGAACATAAAATTTTTCTGCCAGAATAGAAAGACCATTGGGGGCCTTCAGCCAAAAAAAATTTATTTGTTTTTAGTCCTTAATAATTAAGCATAAGTCCAATGATGAAATTGTTTACTTTAGGGTGAAATCTTAGAAACAATAAGTTCTTGATGTACTTTCATCTGATACTTCGAGTAGTTGATCTATGTTAGACTCATAAGCACTTAATTATAGGTTTTTAGCAGTGAAAACCTGAGTAGTTGGCAAAGTGACTAGTTGAAGAAATTACAGGTCGATGAATGACCGTTTGCTTAGATGTCTATCCTGATTTTCTTATGTTATGATGTGTGGTATGGTTAAAAATAAAATAAAAGTCTCTAAAGAAAAAAAAATTAAACCACCTATAACCGATAAGCATGAAGCTACCAATGGGTGAGTATTAGGACCACCATGATGAGAAATGCTACCTTAAAGGGTATGTGTGTTGAAAAAAAAGAAAGAAAAAAAAATCATACCATATTGAGCACACAAAAAGCAATTGCAGAGCATAATTGAGATATCTAGGTTGGTTTGACCCATCGATCCCAATTTTTGAAACGAAATCATTGAGTTGGCTTACCTAGGAATCAAATTGTAAATGAACCTTTGCACACACATACTGTGAGTATGGCTTAGATGATTTATTCAAAGACTTGGATTTGAGTTGCATTGAGTGTTTTAAAGGTTCTCTGGTTTCATTACCGGGCATTCTTTAAGGATAATAATATATGTAACTATTGGGACTATTTCATAGCCCATAATATAGTATGTCAATACGGAATGCCACACCACATAGTGACGGACAATGAAGTCCAATTTCAGGGAGAGGAAACATTTAGAAACCTGAGAATCGAAAGACATGATGAGGCCGCTTTCAAAAAGGTGTAATCCACCTTTACCCGGTGCAGGTAGCGAAGAGCAGAAAGCTGAGCCAGATATGAGGATGACCAGTCTACTGCCCCGCGAATAAGGGACACAACGGGACCTTGAGCCATGAGACCAAATAGAACCGAGCAATCACCGGAGTAGAATTAACATGAGGAAACTATAAGCAGGCCAAAGGGGCGACCAAAGACTTATGTAGGCAAAGGGCACCAAAGAGGGCAAGGAAAGCCTAACGAAGGATAACATCAAGCCAATAGGACAAAGAAAACCCATCGGAATAGGGAATGCATCCATACATATATGCATACACGTTGCATACACCCAATTTTTGTTTTGTGTTCGCAAGCTTTGAAAAAAAAGAAAAAGCGGCGAAGATGAGCAACTCCTCGGGAATGAGGACGAGAAAGCCAGGAATGACACTTCGAGAATGGAGAACAACCTCGGGAATGAGGACAAGCAACTCCTCGGGAATGAGGACAAGCAAGCCAGGAATGGCACTCTGGGAATGGAGAACAAGCTCGGGAATGAGCTTGTTGTGATATTTTTATATCGTACCGCAAATGTACGGTGTCAAGTTTTAGTATAAATGAGTTTAGAGTGTCGAACCCACAGGGATTGCGTTAACTCGCACTAAGTACTACAATTGATAATCCTAACTTTATTTAGAAAACAATTAATAAAGATTTTTATAAATAAATAAATAAATATAAAAATAAAAATAATTATATAGGAGGAACTAATACGATAAAGAGTCTGGATCCTGATTTCACCTAGCTGTCACCTATGTATTTGTCATGCCAATTAATCATTGTTCAGTTATATTATTTATAAGTCAAGACTCCTAAAATATTCACTCCCTCTCTCGAGCATCAGTGAAAATATCATCAACTACAGACTTCGATATCTCTATAAAAATCCAATAGTTAACAACTCATTACAATTTGTGATTCTATATTAACGACTTCAAAGGACTACAGATTTTCTCGAACTCTATAAAATCCTAGGTTATATTCTCTAAATCTATTCAAAATCCCCTCTCTCGAGTGATAGATTCTAAACATTCATCATCTCAAATTGTGGCCAACAATCAAGAAGCATTAAACTCAAAAGAACATAAATAAATCAATAAAACTTCATAACAAAATCGACAAACAATTACAAGGTTTGAGCATAGATTACAATCATTCTCCAAAATTAAGGAGTAAATTCATGACAAAAGATACAACAATAAATAATCAAGCCACGAATCTAATGGAAATCATTAGAGTTCTAAGAAAGAAATAAGAAGATAATACCCGAATTGAATCTCTTCCTCTCCGGATATTAAAGTCTTTGTCTCCTCTTGTCGCTCTTCAATCCTCTCATTGGATCTCTAAAAATATGTGTTTCTGTGTTTTGTGCTCTGTATTAGCCTCCCCTTGAGTATTGGACGAACCGTTATATTTATAGTGGAGTCTGGGAGTCTTTGGGTATCATTAGGATTATTGAAAACCCTAAGAATCGAATCCTGGAGCGTGTCACCCGTGCCATCGCTCTCTTAAATTGGCGCCGCGACGCCTGAGCCTCGGTAATTTGTATGAGATTAGTTTAGCTTGCAGGCGCCTAAGCGCCTAATTGTTGCGCTGCTGCTCTCTTAATTTTGTCAACTTTTTTATATGGGAAACCTACTTCACTTGCTTTTTATTTGGGCCCACTTCAATATCCTTTTTCCAATTCAAAGTCTTCTCTTTCTTCTTTTACGTGAGCTTGCCCTCCTTGGTCAACGTTTTTTTTCTTTTCAATTCTTCTTGTTTTGGTCAAAAGTTGCGGCCCACCTTGCATGCATTTCTTTAATTTTTCTTTCAACTTAACAAAGAATAAACCCACGTGCATGCTTTTATAATGGCTTCCTTCCAATTCTGGGCATTGCGGCTCCATTAAGCTGCACCTGGGCGCCAGTCTCTCTTGTCTCACAGACGCCATGGCGCCTTGGTCTCGGGTTTATCTATAGGAACAGCGCGCTGTGGCGCAGATAATAACATTCAGGCGATGGGGCGCCTTCTCCTCTGGATTTTATATGTGTGATAGGCGTCGTGGCGTCTGCATGTAACGTGAGCTTCGTCGGGTGCCTCCGAAAGTTCCCAAAACACATGCAATTGTCTCCAGATCCATGTATTAATGCTCCTATAAATAAAAACATGAAATAACTATAAATGATATTTAAATATCTCGAAATTTAACAAAACAATAAGCTAAAAATACCACAATAAGTGGGTATAAACCACACTTATCAAATACCCCCAAACTTAAGGTTTTGCTAGTCCCGAGCAAAAGATAAAATAAAAACTAAATTCAACTAAATAATTAAAAATAACTAAATTAACTAAGCCACTTTCGTAGGGATCACGATTGCATTTAGCATATGCAACAAGCCTTTAAACCCCTAGGTGGCCCTAGTGGACGAGTTATAGTCTCGTGAGGGCTTACAGTGACGACACCCACAAACGTCATTCACACACAATCATGCAAAAAATATAAGACAAGTAAATACATAGTTCCGACAGTTGCACATAAAATTTTCCTCAAAGAAATCTTATAAATGAAATTAGAGAACCTTCAAAGTACGCAATTGCAACTCGAATCCAAATTCTTGAGTAAATCATCTGAGCTAGACTCACAGTGTGTGTGTGTGTAAAGGTTCATTCACAGCTCGACTCATGAGTAAGCCAACTTAATGATTTCGTTTAGAAATTAGAATCGATGGGTCAAACCAACCTAGATATCTCAATTATGCTTTGTAATTGCTTTATTTTGTGCTCAGTATGGTATTATTTTTTTTTCTTTTCTTGTCTCTTTTTGATTTTCTCTTTTTGCACTTTTATTTTTTTTAATCAACACACCTACCCTTTAAGGTAGCATTTCTCCTCATGGTGGTCCTAATACTCGCCCATGGGTAGCTTCACGCTTATCGGTTATAGGTGGTTTATTTTCTTTCTTTAGAGACATTTTTCTTTTTAGTTATACCAAACTTCATAACACTAGCAAATCAAGATAGATATCTAAGCAAACGGTCATTCATCGACATGCAATTTCTTCAACTGACCACCTTGTCAACTACTTAAGTTTTACTGCTAAAAACCTATTTTTAAGTGCTTACGAGTCTAACATAGATCATTATTCAAGGCATCAGATAAAAGTAAATTAGGCACTTATCGTTTCTAAAATTTCACCCATAAACAAACAATATTATCACAAGATTTATGTTTTACTATCAAAGACTAAAACAATTTTTTTTTTTCAATAAATAAGTAAATAAATAAAAAGTAAACAACATGCACACACCCCCAAACTTAAAACTTGCATTGTCCTCAATGTAAGATAAGAAAAATTAACAAACAAGAGTGAGGAACAACACTACCGTGCATGGAGTTGATCAGGCTCTTGCTGGTTAGAATTTGGTTGCGCGGGCGTTGTGTGTCTCGTGCTACCTGCATAAATAGCATGCAAAACAAATAAATAAACAAATAGCACACAATAAAATAAAATGAAAAATTAAAAGTAAAGAAAATAATAAATGCAATTAAATGCAAGGGTTGCCTCCCCGCTAGCGCTAAGTTTAACGTCTTCAGCCAAACGCAACCACCCAAATGGTGGTCATGGTGGCTTAAACGTAGTGAACCAGGTAATCTCATCTTTCTTCTTCTTTGGTATCCACCGGTTCTTATGACATGAAAAAGACAGCTTGGCAGGCTGTGGTGATTTATCCATAGATGGTCCCCCATGATATGTAGATTTTCTCTCAATTGGAAATTCTGGACTGCACATTCGGCAAAATTGGCTCGGCTTTCTTTTTAATCTTCCAGGAATTATCTCTAAGTGAGAACTGGCCTTTCTTTTCCTCTTTTTACGGCCCTTTGGGAGTGGTTTCGAGTTTAGCTGCAGAGAATTTTCCTTTATGCATGGCTGCATTATGCTCATAGGCTGTTGAAATGCTGATTCACCATGTCTGGTTTCAACTCCCTTTTCTACTGTATCTATCATGTGACAGTCTGCATCACCTTGAGAACTCGGCATGGCTCTGAAAACACTGAAGGTGATTTCTTCATATCGACCTCTCATTATCAATTCACCTTTGTTCTCTTCTTCTATTACTGTTTCCTCCTGAAATACCATTTCATTTTCTTTACTGCCTAAGTCCTGAGAGGTGTCTTTAAACTCTTTTCCGCTCTTACAGGTTCAAATTTGACATTGCTCATTGGGGTTGACTTCGGTATCACTCGGAAAATCCCATGTCTGTTGATTAGCCATGGAAGAAGCAAGCAACCCAATTTGTGCTTCTAAAGATTTCATATTTGCCTCTATATTGCCCATTCGTGTTTCGATATTATCCAGCATTGACTCATTCCTCTCAAACCTCTCTGAAGCTGTAGCTACAAACGTGCTCATGAGGTCTTCTAAGGAAGATTTATGCTCAGCTCTTGGATAATTGAGGCCATGAGGAGGTTGTAAAATGTTCTCCATATCAGCATATGAGAAATTCGGATGATAATAATTAGGCATAAGACTGCCTCTATAGTTGTTGAAGTTCCGATTGTTCACATACTGTACTTGTTCAAATCTTGCTCCTCTGTTGGGTAAAAACATTCCATTAGCAGAAACAGCTTCAATAGACGGTTAGCTCATTTGATTTATCAATACTGCTAGATGAGTCGTGAAGGACGATACTTGAGCTATCAATGCACCAATAGGATCTGCCATTGCTTCTTTTCAAATTCACCTCGTACGAAAAAATATAAAATAAAATAAAATAAAATAAAATAAAAAATATAAAAAATAAAATAAAATAAAATAAAATAAAATAAAATCTAAATTAAAGCGAAGATTACTTGGTAGTAGTATTAATGTGAATTAAACAAACAATCCCCGGCAACGGCGCCAAAAACTTGTTGTGATATTTTTATATCGTACCGCAAGTGTACGGTGTCAAGTTTTAGTATAAATGAGTTTAGAGTGTCGAACCCACAGGGATTGCGTTAACTCGCACTAAGTACTACAATTGATAATCCTAACTTTATTTAGAAAACAATTAATAAAGATTTTTATAAATAAATAAAATAAAATAAAATAAAAATAATTATATAGGAGGAACTAATACGATAAAGAGTCTGAATCCTGATTTCACCTAGCTGTCACATATGTATTTGTCATGCCAATTAATCATTGTTCAGTTATATTATTTATAAGTCAAGACTCCTAAAATATTCACCCACTCTCTCGAGCATCAGTGAAAATATCATCAACTACAGACTTCGATATCTCTATAAAAATCCAATAGTTAACAACTCATTACGATTTGTGATTCTATATTAACGACTTCAAAGGACTACAGATTCTCTCGAACTCTATAAAATCCTAGGTTATATTCTCTAAATCTATTCAAAATCCCCTCTCTCGAGTGATAGATTCTAAACATTCATCATCTCAAATTGTGGCCAACAATCAAGAAGCATTAAACTCAAAAGAACATAAATAAATCAATAAAACTTCATAACAAAATCGACAAACAATTACAAGGTTTGAGCATAGATTACAATCGTTCTCCAAAATTAAAGAGTAAATTCATGACAAAAGATACAACAATAAATAATCAAGCCACGAATCTAATGGAAATCATTAGAGTTCTAAGAAAGAAATAAGAAGATAATACCCGAATTGAATCTCTTCCTCTCCGGATATTAAAGTCTTTGTCTCCTCTTGTCGCTCTTCAATCCTCTCCTTGGATCTCTAAAAATATGTGTTTCTGTGTTTTGTGCTCTGTATTAGCCTCCCCTTGAGTATTGGACGAACCGTTATATTTATAGTGGAGTCTGGGAGTCTTTGGGTATCATTAGGATTATTGAAAACCCTAAGAATCGAATCCTGGAGCGTGTCACCCGTGCCATGGCTCTCTTAAATTGGCGCCGCGGCGCCTGAGCCTCGGTAATTTGTATGAGATTAGTTTAGCTTGCAGGCGCCTAGGCGCCTAATTGTTGCGATGCTGCTCTCTTAATTTTGTCAACTTTTTTATATGGGAAACCTACTTCACTTGCTTTGTATTTGGGCCCACTTCAATATCCTTTTTCCAATTCAAAGTCTTCTCTTTCTTCTTTTACGTGAGCTTGCCCTCCTTGGTCAACGTTTTTTTTCTTTTCAATTCTTCTTGTTTTGGTCAAAAGTTGCGGCCCACCTTGCATGCATTTCTTTAATTTTTCTTTCAACTTAACAAAGAATAAACCCACGTGCATGCTTTTATAATGGCTTCCTTCCAATTTTGGGCATTGCGGCTCCATTAAGCTGCGCCTGGGCGCCAGTCTCTCTTGTCTCACAGACGCCATGGCGCCTTGGTCTCGGGTTTATCTATAGGAACAGCGCGCTGTGGCGCGGATAGTAATATTCAGGCGATGGGGCGCCTTCTCCTCTGGATTTTATATGTGTGATAGGCGTCGTGGCGTCTGCATGTAACGTGAGCTTCGTCGGGTGCCTCCGAAAGTTCCCAAAACACATGCAATTATCTCCAGATCCATGTATTAATGCTCCTATAAATAAAAACATGAAATAACTATAAATGATATTTAAATATCTCGAAATTTAACAAAACAATAAGCTAAAAATACCACAATAAGTGGGTATAAACCACACTTATCAACAATCAACTCCTCGGGAATGAGGATGAGCAAGCCGGGAATGGCACTCCGGGAATGGAGAACAACCTCGGGAATGAGGACCAGCAACTCCTCGGGAATGAGGACGAGCAAGCCGGGAATGGCACTCTGGGAATGGAGAACAAGCTCGGGAATAAAGACCCCCAACTCCTCGGGAATGAGGACGAGCAAGCCGAGAATGGCACCCCGGGAATGGAGAAAACCCTCGGGAATGAGGACAGGCAACTCCTCGGGAATAAGGACGAGCAGGGGGCGAAATGCCTCACCACTAACATCAAAAGTTTTGGGAATGAATCCCAGGGGCGAGGCCCACATTATCGACAGTTCGGGAATGAATCTTAGGGGGCAAGGCCCACATTATCAACAATTTTGGGAATGAATCCCAAGGTCGAAGCGCATCGCCGTCAGTTCAGGAATGAATCCTAGGGGCGAGGCCCACATTATCAATAGTTTGGGAATGAATCCCAGAGGTCGAAGCACCTCATTATCATGAAAACAACCCCCAGTAGATCGAAGAGTCACACAAGAGAACCAAGACACTATCACCTAGCATGGTTCGGTAATGAATCCCAGGGGTCGAAGAACCTCGCCATCAACTCAACTCGGTTAGGGAATGAAGCCCAAAGATCGAAGCATCTCACACCTAGCATGGTTCGGGAATGAAGCCCAGAGGTCGAAGCACCTCACCATTAACTCAAATCAGTTCGGGAATAAAGCCCAGAGATCGAAGCATCTCACACCAACATGGTTCGGTAATATAGCCCAAGGGTCGAAGTACCTCGCCATCAACCCATCACAGTTTGGGAATGAATCCCATAGGTCGAAGCACCTCACGGTCAGTTAGGGAATAAATCCTGGAGGTCGAAGCGCCTCAAGGATCGAAACATCTCACACCAAGCACGGTTCGGGAATGAAGCCCAGTGTTCAAAGAACCTCACCGTCAGTTCGGGAATAAATCCCAGAGATTGAAGCACCTTACACCCAGGATGGTTCAAGAATGAAGCCCAAGGGTCGAAGCACCTCTCTGTCAACTCAGCACAGTTCGGGAATGAAGCCCAGAGATCGAAGCATCTCACACCCAGGATGGTTCGAGAATAAAGCCCAGAGGTTGAAGTACCTCGCCATCAACTCAGCACAGTTCGGGAATGAAGCCCAGAGATCGAAGCATCTCACACCCAGGATGGTTCGGGAATGAAGCCCAAGGGTCGAAGAATCTCGCCATCAACTCAGCACAATTCGGGAATGAAGCCCAGAGATCGAAGCATCTCACACCCAAGATGGTTCGAGAATGAAGCCCATGGGTCGAAGTACCTCTCCATCAACTCAACACAGTTTGGGAATGAAGCCAGAGATCGAAGCATCTCACACCCATGATGGTTCGGGAATGAAGCCCATGGGTCGAAGCACCTCGCCATCAAATCAATTCAGCTCGAGAATAAATCATAGAGATCGAAGCATCTCACAGGGATGAATCCCATGGGTCGAAGCACCTCGCCATCAAATCAACTCAGTTCGGGAATAAATCCTAGAGATCGAAGAATCTCTCAGGGAAGAATCCCATGGGTCGAAGCACCTCACCATCAAACCAACTCAGTTCGGGAATAAATCCTAGAGATCGAAGCATCTCTCAGGGATGAATCCAAGGGGTCAAAGTACATTGCCATCAAATCAACTCAGTTTGGGAATAAATCCTAGAGATCGAAGCATCTCGCAGGGATGAATCCCGGGGGTCGAAGCACCTCACCATAAAATCAAGTCAGTTCAGGAATAAATCCTAGAGATCGAAACATCTCACAGGGATGAATCTCAGGGGACGAAGCACCTGGCCATCAAATCATCTCAATTCGAGAATAAATCCTAGAGATCGAAGTATCTCGCAAGGATGAATCTCAGGGGTCGAAGCACATTGCCATCAAATCAATTCAGTTCGGGAATAAATCCTTGAGATTGAAGCATCTCACACCCGGGGTCGGAGCACCTCGCCATCACCTCAACTCCGTTCGGGAATGAATCCCAGAGATCGGAGCATCTCGCAAAAGCAGTAAAATAACAGGTAAGTCTGGCAACAGTCGGTGAGCCATGTAAGTAAAAATACATGCACGACTTTGATAGGGTTGTCACTGTCACACACTGTACAAGCCCCATCAAAATGGGGGAGACTGTAGACACTTCATTTTTGCATAACCCCGATGATGACTCTCGTATGGAGGCACTACCTGAAAAATTGCGGGAATTATGAAAAACAAATACCGGAAGGAAGGAAAAACTCCAAAATTAGCACCTCATTGGATTCAAACTCACTAGCCAGCCTCAGATTCGCTTAGTCAGTTTATGCTTCAAACCTTAGCCTATAGAGAATCGGCCCATGCAGCTCATGACCCACCATCCATACGCCCAAGGCCCAAAAATACAACATACACGCCCAAAAGAAGAAAACCCCATACAAAACACATGCTCAAATTCCTCATAACCACTTTCCAATTTAACAAGATATGAAATCACATGCATTCCACATGCTAAAATCCTCTCAAATCACTTTCCAATTTAGTGAGATTTTGGGGATCCCATCCAATTTAACAAGTGATTGTATCCCAAAATAATATATTCCCCCAAATCAATGTGATTTATTTCCATGATTTGGAGATCCCTTGTCATTATAAAAGGGAGCAATCACCAACTCGAAGGGGGGGCTCTCTTTTTCACCTTGGACGGCAAGCACATCAACAAAAAAAACCCTTGAAGCTATCTACCTTGGACAACAAATGAAAAAAAAAACCTAGGAGAAATCACCAAAAACCGAGAAAAGAAGAAGGAAAAACTGAGAGGAAAATAACAACAAAACAACGAAAAAAACAGAGAAACAGCCAACGAAAAAAACCACAAACAGCAAGCCAAAACGTGAAGCCATCACCAAAAAACAACCAAAAAACCCAGTCAAAAACCATGAAGCCATCACCAAAAAAACAACCAAAAAAACCAGCCCCAAAACCGTAAAACAACTAGCCCAAAAAATCACAAAAACAGCAGCCAAAATAACCAAAACAGTAGCAAAAAAATAGCAAAGACAACAGTCAAAATAACCAAAAAATAGCAGCCAAAACAACTAAAAACAGTAGCCAAAACAACCAAAAACAGCAACCAGAAAATAGAGAAACAGCAAACCAGTGAAACAACAAGCAGAAAATAGTGAAACATCAAACAAAAAACAGCAAAACAACGAGTGAAACAGTGAACCAGAAACAACAAACAGCGAACCAGCTTCAATCCTTCCGGCGACGGCCTAACGCACTTCCGAGAAAGCAACTTAAAAGGTAAGACCTGAGGGCACCCTTACCATATTTCTTTTATAGTTCCTGACAATGCGTGGCTAGCTGGACGTGCAATACGTCCAGCCGGGTATGCGAAGTCCTACATCAAAGACGACAAAATTTCTGGTCACATTCTTTTCTTTCTTCGGCATTTTATTATTTATTTTTTTTTATCTATTTAGTGTTATCTTTTTTTTATTATTTATTTATTCACTTTCATCGTTATTTTATTATTTCGCATTTATTTTGTTATTTTATTATTTTGCCCCTTTTATTTTATTTATTCATGTTGGTGATTATCCGCATATGCATGGTTATATTTTTTATGTCCGTTTACATTACATTGAGATTATGCATGTTATTATCCCTTGCGGTATATCGGATGGAAACCCATACGTAAATTATATAGCTGAATCCGAATAGACTGTAGTTTGGTCTGTACTTGGGATACAACTCCACGTACCACTCGGGAAATATTCATATATGCGTGATTAACCCTTTTTTGTTTGCTATTTATTTATCGATTCTTTTCGCTTATCTTTGTTTAATATAGTTTTTGTTACCGTATCTTGTACTTCTTAATTTAATATGCTTTTTTTGAACTATGTTATTGTTGTTATTATTCTAATTGGGTATGTTATTATGTCTTTATTCGCTTTTTTGCATGAATTGCATTAAGACTTGGTTATACCATTGTTTGAACCCGTCCATTATACTAACATAAGTAAGAGACCATTCCGAAACCAACGGTTTGAGGTCTTCCCTTGCGAGGGGTGAGTGCGGCCTTAAATCTTTTCCCAGTTCACACTGGGTGGCGACTCTTTTATTCTTCGGTTTAGTCCCCCGAGGGCTACTCCGTACTCTCTACGGGCTGCGAGCCCAATAATGTCGTGGTCGCCGAGCATCATAGGCATAGCGGTAAACCCCGCTTCACTCATACAGTCACTAAAGCCAAGAAACATCATTATCAGATAAACAAATACCTAATGAGGTTTTCTTAATGCCAGTAAAGAATCTCGAGACATGAATAAATTCATGTCAATTCTTACTGCACACGAAATTATTCTCTCCAGAGAATTATATCCTAAAATGGATATCTATTTAGATTACCTAATGTGACTTAGTAACTAAGTCACTAACCATATTGATTTTTCAAGAAAATCGGAACAACAGTTCCCGATGGTTTTGTCTAATCTAACAATATCCAAGCATACTATAATTTAGAACCTATTCTAGAAATCTGCAACCATAAGGAAAGTTAGAAAACACATATATAAAATAATATGCATGCAGTGGATAAGAGGTTCAATTCTATCAACAATATAGAATAAGGAAAACATAAGTGCCAATTTTCATAATATTACACACTACCTTAGTTATGTATTTTTAACCCAGCAGTGACTCCCACTACTTTACATAATCATCGGGAACTGTTGTTCCGATTTTCTTTAAAATCAAGATGGTTAGTAACTTAGTTTCTAAGTCACGATAGATAATCTAAATAGATATCCATTTTATGATATAATTGTCTAGAGAGAATAGTTTCTTATGCAATAAGAATTTACGAGAATTAGTTCACGTCTCGATATTCTTGACTGGCATTAAGAAAACCCCCATTAGGTATTTGTTTATCTGATAATGACGTTTCTTGGCTTTAGTGACCTTTAGAGGTAATGTGTCTGAGATAGTTTGCTAATTAATTATTTACAATTGTTGTGAATAGTTAAGGCAAATGATAAAGCTAAAGAAATGAGATATGTATAGTTGTGTAGAGAATATTGATTCTCACAATACAACAACTATAGGTATTGGATACCAGATCTCATGTCTAGTTATTTAAAATAGTGTTTAATGATTGTTTTGATATTTGATATCAGAACTTGTGACTATTTGATAGTTACTTGTTCTTTATAAACAGTTGTTACATATTTTAATACGACTAGTAGTGTCATTAACAAAGAGAGAAACATTAGGAAAAATATTCGGTTAACTAAATAATTTACAACAGTGCTTTATGAGATTTTATCACATAAATATTATATGCTTATTTCGTATGGTGAAGGATGGTCTGATATGAGATCACACCACATATCCTTAACCATTTAATGAATATTGTATTCGGGAAGTGATTAAATCTCATTTAACCAATGATTGTTATTGGACCACATATTTATTAAACCGATACATTGGATGTATGTAGTTTAATGAATTAGAAATTGCTTTGGATAGTTTTCTTTACTTCGTAACTTAGTTAATGAATTGTCATGACTTAGTTACGTGTTTCTAAAAGAACATATATTGAACGTCTTGAAAGGTTCGAGAACTTTCAATCTGTTCTAATGAAACATTGATCGAATATTTTGACTTGTTCAAAGATATTTGATTTGAAGTTTTGAAAACTGTATCTTTAAAATTCATCATGATACTTTGAATAGTTCAACGATGTTTGATAGGATCAAACATATGAATTTATGGCAATTAGTTCTAAGGTTATTCAATGAATATGATTCTTACTCAATATTATTCTTCTACGATTCCACGTGATGGAATTGACCGGTGGGAGAAATCCAATCTTATATGATTTGATTCGTTTGATATTTAATGTTACCGAATTAGTTTCAATACTCTTGGGGATATGCTCCAGTAACACTAATTCAACTTTTTAATTAATGTTCCATTAGTTTCTACAGTTATGTATATGATATGTATAGGTAGAAAATTCGAATCTAGAAAAGTTTGTGATTTGAATCTTTCTTTTGTATAATGGTTATATAATTGAAAGTACTTGCGCCTGGAAGGTACAAGTAAAATTTTACCATTTAGTCTATTTAATAGAATATTATATTCTTTTTGATGGAATATATTTTCTACGATCCCGAGTAATAAAATTATTTTATTACTTAGTGCGTAACATCAGATGTTGACCAATGTAGAAAAGACTTGACTTAGTGAAGTCAAATATTAGAGTGATAAACTATAAATGGAACTACGTAATTTACAATACGAAAAGACCCTTAGACAACTTCCATACAAATCCAATAGGATGTCAGAATCATTTGCGAAGTATTTGATACTTAATGGTTCTGCTGTTTTCTTATTGAAGAAAATTATCCTATAATTTGTAGTGGGAATGATATTTGATATCGATTTCGGAAGTTAGCATTGAACCATAGATCTAAGATTGTTCATAGCTTACTACAATCAAGTTTGGATTTTGATTAAGCTTTCGTTATGAATCATTCATAAAATGTGTAAATTGTTTGCTCAGTAAAAACAAAGTGAGCTTGTTAAAGGTTTGACCTTTATAGTATGACTCTGAGAAAAGTTGTACTCATAATCTATTGTAGATTCTGAGGAAACTTGTCTCTAGTCACACTAATTGAAAAATTAAGGATCTGTTGGTTAATGTTGATATTAAACTATGTATTTTAGCTAGGAATACAAAGTGGTATTCCTGAATGTTTTCTTCGAAGAAGAGATCCATTGTGATATCTTTGTTTGAAGAGTTCGTTGTGGAATGGCCCTGGAGTTTGTATTCTGCTAAGATCGCAATTAATATAATGACTTATAGAGCCTATTGTAGACTCGTGTGAGCTTTCCAGAAATCTGTGTTTTCTAATTTTGATAACAGTCAGATTGTCTGATTTTATCAAAGCATAGAGAATATATATGTGATAGTAGGGTTAGTGGGAGCGAACATATTTCTTTCTAGTGTTATTGTAGGCATTGCATTTTTGCATATCAGCCCGATGATGAGCCTCGTACGGAGGCACTACCTTTTAAGTCATGGAAGTCGTGGACTACGGTCGTCGGAAAGGAAAAGTCAAGAATTGACGTTTTGTTGGATTTGATTCGCTCGTTTAGCTTCGGGTTTGTTCGTCGGATTTCCGTTTCAAAATCATCCTTCGCCCAAAACCCTATCCTCGCTCTTTCTCACGCCTATCCTCCCTCCTTAGCTTTTCATGCATGTGCCCCTTCCACTTCCATGCAAACCCTAAGCCTCTTTTGCCACCTTTCACGTGAACCATGCAAAGCCAAAACCCCACCATTTAACCAATATATCACCCTCATGCCCAACTAACAAAACATAATTAATAAATCACACACAAATTCAACCAAGCTAACCCTTCATAAAAGACACAAACCAAACACAATTTAATAAAACACAAACAAAACAAACAAAACAAAAACATTAAATAATCCTTACCCCACGTGAATAAAAATTCCCATTAAATAAATTTAAGACACAAACAAACACAAAATACCAATTCAACAAACAAAAATTCAACCCACACATCACTTTTAACAAACAATAACACTACATCACTCACCCTCCAACAAGACGAAACCTAACCACTCACGTCCAAATTCAACAAGAGCACATGCCTCACCCCTCTCTTTTCAAAAGCCAAAACCCCACACCATTAAATAAATTCACTCCCTCCAACCCCCCACCAAACAACAAACCAATTAAATAATTCCCTCACCCACCATTATAAAATGAAAACCATGAACCCTTCTTCCTTGAGCTAGCAATACACGTGAACCCCACTCCTCACTCACCTCACATCCATTGGCCACCTTCCCTCTCTCACGCAAAAACCACTTCACACAGCCCCTCATCACACATAAACGACAGTCCAAACCGACCCCAAACCAGTCCGTAAAACCAACCAGAAAATTACCCTCAAAACCGTCCCCAAACAACGAGAAAAACAGTGACAAAAAATAGTCAAAACCGAGACAGAAAACTGCCCCAAAAATTGTCCCAAAATCGGCCCAAAAATAGACTGAAAACTGCAATGAAAACAGAGAAAACAACGAGCGAAAATCGTGAGTGAATCAGAGAAAACAGCGGGCGGGAACCGCAAGTGAAAGCAGATGAAACAGCGAAAACAGTGAATCCGAGAAAACAGCGGGAACAGTGAACCAGTGAAAATAGTAGAATTGGTGGACCAGTGAAAACAGCGGAATGATAACCCTTCCGACACCGTGAAACGCACTCCCGAAAAGTGACTTAAAAGGTTAGACCTGAGGGCACATATTATTTATCTTTCCTCGCATGAATTAGTGACTTAGAAGACATGTAATTTATTTTCCTCGCACGAACTAGTGACTTAAAAAGCATGATATTTATTTTTCCTCGCACGAATTAGTAACTTGGAAAGCATGTAATTTATTTTACTTCGCATGATTTAGTAGTTTAGAAAATTATTTACCTTTGAAATATGATTTGGCCTATTACGTTTTTCCTTTAAGCATGATTTAGTTATTTTCTTTCGCAATAGGAGCTTAATTTACATTATGTTTAAGTCGTATTTATTCAACATGCTTTGTGTGATATCATGTGTTTGTCGTTATGAAAGTTTACTTTTGAAGCATGCAAACCTAGATTTAGGCTTTAAAGAATTTAAACTACTTTGACCAATATGTATGTTAAGTAGACCTGGTTAAAATTGCACAAATTCATTCATTACAAATGACATAAGTAAGGGACCATTCTGAACCCAACGGTTTGAGGTCTTCCCTTGCGAGGGGTGAGTGCGGCCTTAAATCATTTTCCCGGTTCACACCGGGTGGCGACTCCATTATTCTCTGGTTTAGTCCCCTACGGGCTACTCCGTACTCCCAACGGGGCCACGAGCCCAGAACAGCATGCGTCGCCAGTTTCTGTGTCCTACAGTTATATATCCTAAAGACATATTATTATTAATGTAATAATGAGATGTTTGTGAGGTAAAAGTTTTACCTAAGTCTTCTTTTCTCCGTGAGAGTAGTCTCTGTTATATTTTATATAAAGTTTCATATACGATATAAAACAAGAGACTTGTGAGTTACTTGTAGACACAGACACAGAGGTACGACGATGTTGTCCGAGCTCGCGGCCCGTTCAGGAGTACGGAATAGCCCGCGGGGGACTAAACTGGAGAATAAATGAGTCGCCACCCAGTGTGAACTGGGAAATTATTTAAGGCCGCACTCACCACTCGCAAGGGAAGACCTCAAACCGTTGGGTTCGGAATGGTCTCTTACTTATGCCAATTGTAATGAAAGGATTTATGCAATAGTATAACCAAGTCTTATGAAACACATGCAAGATAATATAATTAACACCCAAGTTTGCACACCCATAAAAATAAATAAAATAAAATAAAAAATGATATCTTTAATCGTACATAATAAAGTATTCATTATGCTATCATCCCATTATACATAAGATTGATTATACATTGTAATCAATATCTCTTTCGAAAAAAGGAATCATCATTTACGAAAGATGAATACTATATATATAACACACTCTAACTGTCAAACAGTTATACTAACTGTCATACATATAGTCTTGTTGTGTCCTTTATTAGATCATATCTAATGCATGATTAATATGAGTATCTCACAAGTCTCTTAGTTTTATATCATATATAAAACTTTATATCGAATATAACGGAGACTACTCCCACTGCTTTAACGGAGTGAAGAAGACTTAAGTAAACCTTTTACCTCAAAAACATCTCATTATTACCTCAATAATGATAATGTCGTTAGGATATATAACACTAGAAAGAAATTTGTACGCTTCAACTAAACCTACAATCACATATGTATTCTCTATGCTTTAATAAAATTAGACAATCTTACTAATATCAAAATTAGAGAACACATATTTCCAGAAGGCTCATCTGAGTCTACAATAGACTCTATAAGCTAATATACCAAATTGAAATCTTAGCAGAATACAAACTCCAAGGTAATTCCAGAATGAACTCTTCAAACAAAGAAATCACAACGAATCTCTTATCTGAAGAAACCATTCAAAACGCCATTTTACATTATTTAGCCAAAATGTACAATTTAATATTAACATTAACCAATATATCTTTAATTGTTTAATTAGTGCGACTAGAGACAAGTTTTCTCAAAATATACAATAGATTACTGAGTATAACCTTTCTCATTGTCATACTATAAAGGTCAAACCTTTAACAAGCTCACTTTGATTTTGCTGCGCAAACGATTT
Organism: Zanthoxylum bungeanum; assembly: GCA_019454045.1. Lineage (NCBI taxonomy): Eukaryota > Viridiplantae > Streptophyta > Magnoliopsida > Sapindales > Rutaceae > Zanthoxylum > Zanthoxylum bungeanum. The sequence continues at coordinate 25,722 of SKCR01052889.1, read as the reverse complement.
GTACACTTTATGAACGATTCATAAAAAAAGCTCAATCAAGTTCAAACTTGATCGTAGTAAGCTATGAACAATCTTAGATCTATGGTTTAATGCTAACTTCCGAAATCGATATCAAATATCGCTCCCACTATAAGTTATAGGATAATTTTCTTCGATAAGAAAACAGCAGAACCATTAAGTATCAAAGACTTTGCTAATGATTCTGACATCTTATTGGACTTATATGAAAGATGTCTATAGGTCTTTTCATCTTATTAATTATGTAGTTCCATTTATAGTTTATCACTCTCACAATTGATTTCAATAAGTCAAGTCTTTTCTACAATGGTCAACATCTGATATTACACACTAAGTAATAAAATAATTTCATTACTCGGGATTATAGAAAAGATATTCTATCAAATAGAATACAATATTTTATTAAATAGAATAAATGATAAACTTTCACTTGTACCTTCGAAGCGCAACTAATTTCCATTATATAACCATTATATAAAAGTAAGATTCAAATCTCAAACTTTTCAAGATTCAAATTTTCTACCTATACATATCATATTTTTAACTTTTGAAACTACTGGAATCTTAATTAAAAGGATGAATTAGTGTTATTGGAGCATATCCCCAAGAGTATTGAAACTAATTCGGTAACACTCAATATCAAACGAATCAAATCATACAAGATTCAATTACTCCCACTAACCAATTCCATCACGATGGAATCGTAGAAGAATAATATTGAGTAAGAATCATATTCATTGAATAATCTTAGAACTAATTGCCATAAATTCATATGTTTGATCATATCAAAGATCTTTGAACTAGTCAAAATATTATATCTGTGTTTCATCATAACAGATTGAAAGTTCTCGAACCTTTTAAGACGTTCAATATGTGTTCTTTCAAAAATATGTAACTAAGTTATGACAATTCATTAACTAAGTTACGAAATAAAGAACACTACCTTAAGCAATTTATAATTCATTAAACTATATACATCCATATATTTGTTTAATAAATATGTGGTCCAATGACTATCATTGGTTAAATGAGATTTTAATCTCATTCCCGAATACAATATTCATAAATGGATAAAGATATATGGTGTGATCTCATATCAGACCATCCTTTACCTTACGGAATAAGCATATAATGTTTAAGTGATGAAATCTCATAAAGCACTATTCTAATTATTTACTTTAATGAATATTTTCTTAATGTTTATCTCTACGTCAATGACACTACTAGTCGTATTAAAATATATATAACAATTATTTATAAAGAACAAGTAACTATCCAATAGTTACAAGTTCTGATATCAAATATCAAAACAATCATTAAATAATTAGACGGGAAATCTGGTATCCAATACCTATAGTTGTCGTATTGTGAAAATCGATATTTTCTATACACAACTATACGCATCTCATTTCTTTAGCTTTATAATTTGCCTTCAATTATTCACAAAAATTGCAAATAATTGATTAGCAAACTGTGTCAGACATATTACCTCTTAAGGTAACTAAAGCTAAGAAACGTCATTATCAGATAAACAAATACCTAATGGGGTTTTCTCAATGCCAATCAAGAATCTCGAGACATGAATTAATTCGTGTCAATTCTTGCTGCACAAGAAACTATTCTCTCTACAGAATTATATCTTAAAATGGATATCTATCTAGATTATCTATCGTGACTTAGTAACTAAGTCACTAACCATCTTGATTTTTTAAGAAAATTGGAACAACGGTTCCCGATGGTTTAGACTAATCTAACAATATCCTAGTCTATTTAGTATCTAGAACCTATTTTAGAAAATTGTAACCATGAGTCAAGTCAGAAAATATATAAAAAATATGTGAGCAGTGGATTAAAAGTTTAATTCTATATACATAATAGAATAAGGAAAACATACCAGCGATAATTTTCACACACTGCCTTAGTTATGGATTTTGGACCCAGTAGTGTCTCCCACTATTTTACGTAATACCGTAATCCCCAATGTAAAAATGAGAATTCAATAATTAAATTGAATTCCATAATGGGAATTAGACCCAATGAATATATTTCGACTCACAGCTTTGGCATGTTCTCGCCTATGTATATTCAGAGATAGACAACTCATTGTTAATCACACTCACTGTGACTCCTGATTTTGGTCATGATCGTTTCTCATTGTGACAGCTTTGGCATGTTCACAGGAGGCGTATCAAGGCTTCACATGTCAATGACAAACTCAAGCTACTGATGTAGTCTTGACAGCTTTGGCACGTTCAGGAATCCACTTTCATTTGAATTTGTCTCTTATCATATAAGTTCTACTGGCGCAAATGAACTATCATCAGCCATAACTGTACAGCTACAACATCATGAAAATATTCGTATATGTACTGACAAGAGGGACTAAGAAACAAGTATTCCTAATACTAGTTACTTTAAAACCTTATTAAGCGGGGATATTTTATAAAATGTCATACACTTTTATTTATCAAATTTAATAACATATGCATGCATCAAGTAAAGATTAGACTAAATATCAAATTTTAAAGGGCTAATCATTTCATGGGCCTAGAATCAGACTCGCTCTGATACCATTTTGTTGGGGTTTTGAACGGATTACCCAGGTAATGCAGCGGAATGCGGGAAAATAATATTTTTCATTTTCTTTAATTTTTTTTGGGTAATTAAAATAAACTAATTTATTTTAATCACTTAATACTCAATAACAGAAGATTTAACCCAGAAATCATAATTTTAGTAAATTACCGTAAAGTCCCAAAACTTTCCATTTTAATCATTTTAGTCTTATGTTTAAAAAAAGCTTAGGTGATTTCCAATCACAACCAAAATGATTTTTACATCAAATATAAGTGAAATCTGAATTTTGAATATTTTTCTAGATTTTTCAGTAATTATCGAAAGGTCCCAATAGTTTATATTTTGATCATTTTGGTCCTAATTTGTCAAATACAAGATTAAGTGATATCCAATCACTACCAAAATAATATTTACATCTTATATACATTAAAATACAACCCATAAAATATTTCCAGATTTTTCCAAATCGCTGTGAGGTCCCAATACTTTCCATTTTGATCATTTTGGTCCTAATTTGTCAAATACAGGATTAGGTGATTTTCAATCACTACCAAAATAATTTATACATCTTATATGTACCAAAATACAACATATATATGAAAAGCCCCAATTTTGGTTTAAGTTATAAATCCTAATTTTTCAAATTAACAAATAAACCAAAATTAAATAAATTCAACATTTTAATCTAATCTCTACCACACCAAACAAGTCTCACCACTTTGAAACAACTCAAGAACAATTCTAGGTCATCAATGAGTGGCCTAACAACTCTAGAATGGCAACAAGATCATCAAATGATCAAAAGAAAGCTTATTAACTCCTTAATGGCTTACTTTAAACATCATACATGCATACACCCATCATCCGTGCTTCCAACCATCAAAAATACAAACAAGAAAAAGTAGAAAAACTTAAGAACAAACTATGTTGTAGCCAAGAACAAAAGGAATAAATTTCCCTCTAATAAAATATTGGAAATACTTACTAAATCCTTAGTTTTCTTTTGTTTTTCTTCTTGGTTCTTCACTTTTTCTCTCTAACTTGTTTTGTTTATATTTTGGAGGCTTGAAGAAGGTTGAAGCAAATGGAAAAATATAACACCTTATATATCTAGGTCATGGCCGAAAATTGCATTAAATAAAAGAAAATGATATTTTCAATTTTAATCAAATTAAAACAAATATCCAAGAAGTCAAAATCAACTTGACAACCATTTCTTTTAATGTAAAGTCAAAATTTTACACTTTAATCATTTCCTAACTTTATCATAATGGTAGATATTTATATTTTAATTATTTTAATTATTCAATAATTAATTAATTAATTAATTAATTAAATATAAATATCTCAAATATATGTATTATATTTACTTTAAATAATCTAAATACATATATTAATGATATATGTCAAATATCATAATTTGATAATTAATTAATGTGTATTATAATATCATATATTAAATATAAATACACATTAATTAGGAAATGACGGATCGACCCCTAAAGTATGTATCTTTCGTTTAACCTTTAAACGATTTATAAATAATCACCATTATTCATAAATGTTTCCATAGTGTTCTACGAGAATATTTCATTTGTGAGACTTTCTAGGTTCATGCATATCCGTCACGAAATCCAATTTCGTGTCCATAATCTACCCACCTATAAATTATGACGACCACGGATAAACTCGCTGAACCATACAGGTCGAGGTCATTGCATACGTGTAATCCATCCGTTACAGGTATCTGGATTATCCCAGAGATATAGATATAAATGTCAAATCTCTATAGGTATAATCATGTCGACGTATCTATTAGCAATCTCTGAATAACACTCGGAACTCACTTCTGAAGTCTACCACGACCATGGATTTAACAGATTTCTAATCACATATGGACTACATATGCTCTGTACATAGAACTGACGGATCATTTCTTGACACGCACATGATATCCTGAGAATCAGTCCACACCCAACGAACAGATGAAGGTCTGATATAAATAGATCGGTGACATGACTGCCATCAAAGTGTGGAGGATATCTCATATATCCACAGTGGTATCTCAAGTCGAATGACCACTATGCTACTCAACCCGAGAAGATTCTTATTGACGTTGGTGTACCATCTATTAAGAGTCTTCGGTGAGTCATTCAATGTTTATCCAATATAAACACCTACATGTCTATACGAGTCTCTGAAGACTCATGGTTCATTGGGATAAATCATCGAACCAAGTCTCCATATACGACATGTACTGGTCTCAACGGATTTAACTAACCGGCCCGTGTTAGTAAATCTTGACCAGAAATTTTATTTGATAATATATTTCTAGTAGTGACACTTCCCAATGTCAATTACAAACTACTTTGTAACTACGTACTACATTATATATCATCAGGTCTTTGTCTAATATATACATATCACTAAATCAAATTCAGTTTCAATCTAATTACAATTAGATCGAATACGTATTAAAAATAAGAGGTGCAACCATTAATAAGTAATATTATGAAAAATGGTATTGTTTGTATTCATGAATCAGTCATAAATACGATCCGAATTGGCACTCTGAGCACCAACCCTAACAACAACATCATAGGCAATCAAAATATTTACTTAATATATACAAACAGCATGTTCAACAGACAACCAAAACAATAACCAAATATTATAAACTTCTTAAACTCCTAAAACTTCTCCCAGGACACTTGAAGTGATGCTGCTTGGGTGATCCGCGTCTCGAGCTTGACTTCCAAAGCTGAAATGATTGACCCACCTGGTATCTAGCCTACAAAACTAGCAAATTGATTTGGTGAGTTATAAAACTCAGTAAGCAATCATATTAGTATTACAAACAAACAAGACGAATATATCAGTGGTTTATTAGAATTACTAAATTGTTACAAGTTTAGATTTATCAACTTTTATTATCCTTTATACTTTACCATGATAAACTCTTAAATCTACATATTCACATATATGTCAATCTATTAGCCGAACATTCAAATCACACAAAGCATCAACCCGAAAATCACATAACAAGTCATTTTACATCGAATCCATTTCCATCGTATGAGAATTGGAGTCAGATTTATTATACTTAATTACGATTAAGCATCTTTGAAATATCATAAAATCGATAAAAAAAAAACATACTTCCTTCAATTCAAAACATACTTTCTTCTATTCGATTACAAACTATCTTCAATACCAAAACAAATTTACTTTAACTTTCTTTAATTACAGTAACTTTACAATAACTTATCATTCGGAATTTTATATGCATTTGCTCATAACGTAGCACACTTCACACAACCATACACTGTCCATAAATCTTACGAATTATATCATACACATACATACACTCAGACATACATACAGTCATCGTACAACCGATAACGAAGCACATATAACATTCAGTACATCAGAGAACACATCATCAAACAATACAAACATATGACTAGCTTACACATACAATGCTCGTACGAGACTCATTACCTATTTTAGAATAGGTATGAGATGAATTCCGTCCGAACGGATCCCTACCCAGCTCGACTACTATACTACGAGAACATCAACAAATTAAACTTACACACATATCACATAACACAAACTCATCTCACGACTTCTCATACACAAGATATCATTCAATCACTCATATATATATATATATATATATATATATGTTTCAAACATACAAATATACATATTATTACGAATGCAAATGCCATAACTTTATCAGTCCTCATATCTTTCATTTATCGATCAAACATACTTACTTTCATATTTTCTATCTGAAAACCTTTGATACCAACTTATTAATTAAACATATTCATTCAAAAATTGTTTAGCTTATACTCATTCTTTATCATGCTTAACCATTTCAATCTCTATACAAATAAATCGCATGTATAAGAAAATAGCAACTTATTCATATACTGTAATCATACATAAGCTAATACCAAATCAGAAATCACGGTTTGCCTCATTTGCCGATTCCATATACCAAATCTATACATATCTTAACATCATACGTATATACACATATATGTTCATATACTTATACATTTACATATTCATTTACTTTCACATATAAATATCGTTACAAGTTCATACCCTTACGTACATCCATACTTACACATAGACATTATGCTCATCAAACATTTCACTCCATATCAAAGCATTAATAAAAATTTAAACCTGCGGCGGCCGATAAACTTAACTATACGTAATCTTGTACCCCGTACTCAAAATCACCTCTTAACAGTCATTTTTTCTATCCTAACGTATTAATCATCTATATCTATGTGTGTATATATATATATATTTATTTAAAGCACGAATTCACCAATTTAAGTTCTCGTCACATTGGTTACTTATCTGGCTTCGCGAGCACTCCAACTCGTCGTCAAATCTACCAAAACAAATGAAGAAATACCATCAGAATTGCAACTTACAGAATTCTTGACTTTACTATGGCAACTTACGGATCTTTCGTAAGTCCGATTTCAATTATTTATGTTCTATTACTCTTAAAACACCATTACAAACTAATTCGAGCCACTAGTGCACTTAAATCCTCGATTTACGTATTTTTCGAAAATCTTCTGAAAGAGTTTCTACAAACGCTACGGAAGGGTCCCGAACCCTCCGAACCTATCCGGATTTTTCTAAACACTATCCTAACATATATATGAGTCATATCTATCATTACGATAAAAAAGACACATTAATACACAGAAATGCCACTTTTATCGAAAACTTGCATATTCTATCGGATCGATCCAACTCATTATGTTTTAACTCGGACTCTACCAAATGCACATATTCAATATAGTATTCCTGAAACAATTCAATTTATATCATTACGCTACTCTACCAAGCTACTGGATACATCCGAATATTTAGCGAAAAACTTGAAATTAGAGGATTTTTACCAGGAGGTCTTACCCATATACGGACTCCAAACAATCCCACGAATGTGCTGGAATCGACAGACTTCAAATCAAAGTTACTGTTCACATGAAGGTTATTGTTCATCGTCTCTTTTCCCCTCATTTTATGTGCAACCGAGCGCGGATCGGAAAAATCAACAACACCATCTTGTAGTACTCTCTGGGAGCTTCGATTTGGCGGGTGGCTCGGGCCGTGAAATGTAATGACAAGCCGAGATCGAGCCAAAGTAATCCACATATTTCTTCCAATTTTTCTCGTCGCTCCGGCTGCCAAATGGGGAATCGCCGGCCACCATGTGGCCGGCCTGGTCTGGACGAAGCCGATGGTGCCTGCGAGCACCGCCGGGGGTGGCCGGTCAGCCATGCCTCGGCCACTATTTCTTTCTCTCTCTTTTCCCTCTCTCACGTTTTGTTTTTATGGTTTCGGGGGGTGTTTTTGCAATAATCATAAATTTTTGGCTTTTTATAATATAATTTTTGAAAATTGCAATGTGGTCATCGCATGATTGCACTTTGACCCCTAACATAGGGCTGAAACTGAAATCAGCTAAATCGAGGCCCTTCTGCTCAAAATTTGGAAATATTTTCAACATAAAAGTTGTTCGTCTCAGAAAAACGAGTCCAATAGTTTAAGAATCAGGTCAATCAGGTTTTGTTTGCTATATTTATATTTGAAATAAGGAAATTTTACGCGTATGATGATATAAACACGGATCGCGTAACCAGTTCTCAAAACCATGTATTTTCCAACACGACAAAGCTTTACTTTAAAAATATTCCGAATTATTTTCCAACACATAATCTCTTATTTTTTAATACCATTCCATTCCAAATTTTTAACTTTAATTCGGAAACATTCTAGAACTACTTCGAAAAATATTCAGGATATTACACTTCTTATACTAACTAATAGTATATTTGTTTAAACATTAATTCACTTAGAAACATGTAATCATTAAACACAAATATTAATGAGTATTAACATCAGTAAATATTATTGGGAAAATAATACATGATTAAATGTAGGTACATTAGCATCTACGCAATCTCTGAGATTTTACGTGTCTAATAAATATATCTCTAGCAACGGGCTTTGTCAATATATATGTTATCATCTTTTTTGTAGAAATGAACTTCATGTTTACCTTTTTTCGTGCAAGTATGTCTTTTACAAAGTTATATTTAGTATATATATGCTTGGTTTTACAATGGAATTTTAGGTCTTTTGTGTAGGCTATTGCTGCTTCATTATCACAATTGACTAATAGTGGACCAGAAACATCATTTATAAGACCCAAATGATCCAAAAACCTTTTCAACCAAACATCCACTTGCACTGCAGATGAAAATGTAACAAATTCAGCTTCCATTGTGGATAATGTTATACAAGATTGTTTCTTTCTACTCCATAATATGGCACCATTGTTAAGTAAGAAAACAAATTTGGATGTAGATTCTCTCTTACAAACATCCTCCATAATCAGCATCAATATAACCTCACAATCGCATATCATGTTAGGGTTAGTGCTTGGAGCGCCAATTTCTTATGTATTTCCCCGTAAATACTTATGTAAACATTTTATTATAAATAAAATATACAGTTTCTATTATACAACATCTCTTTATATATGATAAAGACGTAATTGACCTTAGAATGATTAGTTATGATACGTTGTAAAAAGCATCGCAATTGACATTGAATTGTATCATAACAGTATCATTTCTTTAACAGTTCCTGGTCAAGGTTTACAATACTTGGTCAGTAAGTAAACCCGTTGAGACCGGTACATGTCGTATTTTGGAATCTTGGATTCCAATGGTAGATTCTCAATGAACATGAGTCTTGGAAACTCGTATAGATATGTAGATGTTTATATCGGATAAAAACTGAATGACTCATCGAAGATTCTTAATGGATGCTACACCAACGTCAATAAGAATCTTCTCGAGTTGAGTAGAATAGTGATTCTTTGACTTGAGATACCACTGTGGATATATGAGATATCCTCCACACTTTGATGGCAGTCACGTCACCGACCTATTAAGGTCAGACCTCCGTCTGTCCGTTGGCTGTGAGCTGATCCTCAGGATATCCTATTTGAGTCAAGACAGAATATGTCAGCTCTGTGTACAGAACATATGTATTCAATATGGAACTAGCAATCTGTTAAATCCATGGGCCATTGGTACACTGTAGAAGTGAGTTATAAGTGTTATTAAGAGATTGCTAATAGAAACGTCGACATGATTATATCTATAGAGATTTGACGTTTATATCTATATCTCTGGAATAATCTGGATACTTTTGATAGAGAGATTATACGTATGCAATGACCTCGACCTGTATGGTTTAGTGAGTTTATCTGTGTTCGTAATAATTTATGGGTAGGTAGAGATTACGAGATTTGGCAGATGGATGTCAAAACGGCTTTTCTAAAAGGTGGGACCTTACGAAGGATGTAATTGTACTCTCTACGGGCTGCAAGCCCAATGGTATAGTGGTCACAGAGGTCATAGGCATAGTGGTAAACTATGTTTCGCTCTTACAGATGGCGACTCCCCTGGGGATAAAAAATGCCTTATAGTATTTATAGCGAGTTTAAGGAGAAGCATGTCTTCATCTTTTGCATACCATTTTTAACCCTGATGGTATTTCACACACTCAGAAAGTGGTTCTTTACTCCCAAGTATAAGTGTGTCCAAGTAATAAAATAACCCGGTAAGTTTTGGGTCAATCCATAGGGAATAGATTTAGTAAAATAAAATAAAATAAAATAACAATTAGAGTAACAAAATAAAAAGGCTGAATTGATTGAGGTGATGGACATTTTTTAAATTAAATGTAATAATAAATTAAAAAAAAAAATTGGGTTAGGGAATCCACTCTTGATATTTCAAATATAGAGAAATATTACTTTTTATAATATATAAATTGTCATTATTACCGAGTTAATTTATTTCAAGATTTAATTACGCCAAAATATATAAAATCATTCATAAAGGTGGTGATACGATTTGTCTATAATTATTCCAAATTGGTACTCAATTATGCTAGAATATATAAAACCATCCATAAAGGTGGTGATACAGTTTTGTCGATAATTAGTCTAGATTTAAATTACTCTCTCATATAATATGGGGTAAAGTATTAACTGTACCAACCAAGATGAGATTGTCTACAGTGAATCAACACACCCACAAATACAAGAAAAGATTAAATATTAGTCTCCATATTACAATTTATCTATTATAACATAAATAAGATTAATATTTATTCTCATATTAATAATTTCGTCCTTCACCTTAACAGAATGAAATTAACTACTAATGATTTGAATAGATATATGCATAATTTTTATTAATAATAATAAAAAAAGAATTACAATAAATACTGAAAAATAAAACATGTAAGAGCTGAAACACCAAAAATTCTCAATAAGAGAACCATTGAATGAGCTAAGGAATGAGATGTTGAGCATCATCAATTTATAGGGGATGTTCAACATCCTCCAGCAAATCTTAATAATGCAAATGAATTGTATTATTACCGACAATTTGTGAAAGTTGGCAACTTTTGCAAATTGTCAATAATGTGTATAAATCATCCACCAAATTCGGTGGATAATTTACTTTTTGTGTTTTTCATTTTCTTTTGTGTTTTTTTCCTTTTTTATATATTTATATAAAATACATGTATATTTAAATACATCATAAGCTTAATTTATTTTCAATCTAAAAACGGTGAATATTTTCCAAATCCGATTTGAATCTAGCTGTCATACTCTTTTGGGTTTCTTTGGTCTTGGAATTCAGATCTCATATTATTTTTCTTGTTGAGCTTCTAAAGCAGTATTTTGCATACACAATAAATAAAAATCACAATAAAAATATAAAAAATATAAATTTAATTTTTATTTCACAAATGTGTTAAATTAAGGGGATTACTGAAATTACAAGAAAAAAATGATTAATTTCTTTTTATTAAATGTATACTTTTTAATGTTCATCAGCGTTGCATATCGAGAAATCATTTTCACTCAAGGTGGTAGATTGGTATGTGATGATAACCATCACTTATTTGCATGCACCCTTGGATATTAAGGTGCGTTCATTTGGTCGATTGAACCCTTGGTGGGGAGACCTAATTGTGGACAATCCTTTATATCTCTATGTATAAAAAAGGTGTGTTCACTTGGTCGATTGAACTCTTAGGTGGGGAGACCTAGTTGTAGGAAACCATTCACCGATAAGAGCCTAAGTCGTACCCTTGTAAGCCCACATAAAAAGTCTATAGTTGTTATCTTGTTGGAGCCTCCCTTGTGCTTGTGTTTGGGCCCCCAATCATTTGAAGTTGTTTAAACCTTTTGATGGCATGTAAACTTGTTGGGCCATTTCAACCAGGACAAGTTTGTATTTTCATGATAATTTGGCCAAATACTTTGAAATGTTAACGGGCAACCTTGCGTGCAAACCTCGTTGGGCCTAAAATGTTTTAGTTAGAATCTAAAAGTGCCAAAATATGAGTCTGATACTACATTGGCTTTCATCGAGAAAGGGTAAGCCTTGTTTTGACCAATTGGATGTTCTTAAATATTTCTAAGCCGATCCCAAAATAACCAAGATTACTAAATGTCAAATTCTTCGTTCTTAGACAATAGCACGCTCCCAATTTTAAGCTTATTAATTTTTATAAATGGGCGGTCTTTGTCTCTTTAACGATGGAATGGGACCAAGGTTTACCTTTTGTAGCATATGAGAGAACGGGACCAAGGTTTACCTTATGTACCCCCATTGGTACATGAGCTAAGCCATACCTAGGGTAGTTATGAGACTTGCCACGTGTGTAGGGGAAATAAGGTTGGAATGAGATATGCTGATTGAGCATGTAATACATGTATTTCATGCATCGTATGCATACATGCAACATGCTAATAGTTTATGATGTAGCCACAACTACGTTTGCGTCAAACGACAACTCAAATATTGAGCATGCAAAACAACTTGAGTTGGTGAAAATTATTGAGTAACTAGGGGCTCGCATAACCAATATGTAATTTTTGCATCAAAATGTGGTTTGACTACTTATAGAAGCTAGCGATGGAGATAAGCCCTACAAAAAATAATAAGTCTTTGAAGATATCTTGTTGATTCTTAATTGGGTGTTAGATTACCTTGACTAAATAAGAGATAAAATGAGCTAAAGTGCCAGCACTAATTTACAATTGGCGCAAGTATAAACCAATCCGAGTTGCACACAATTCTTTGTAAAATAATCACATACACTGAGAAAAATTTGTAACGTGAAACCTTTGTTGGAATTAAATTTTGAATTTGGAAAATGCTCAAACTTTGAAGAGATGGAATTTTGAGAAAAGCTTTTGAGGCATGCTTAAGAAATTATTGGGGGCAAGGGCCACATATGAGAGAATACTGAGGGATGAAGTGTTGGGATATATGCCCTAGAGATTCATGTAATGTAAACAGAATTATATTTTATGAAATAAAAAAACACATTATTCATTTATCAAAGTGTTTATTTAATATCGCATATTGTAAATTATCTTGTTTACCCTAGATTACTCATATGCCTTCAGATTTAGCGTATGGGTGTCATACACAAGAAGATTTAAGTCTGAATTTAGTAATCTAAAATAGTCCATATAGAGCAAACAAAGCGGGTACTTTGTTTGTGGTTTATCTATAGCTGTGGGCCATTTTATAATTGTGTGGCGACCTTGATCCGAGATCGTCCATGTGGTGACATGAGAATGAAGACATCTTATATGATGTGATCATATAGGACTGGACCCAAATAGAAATGAGTTTCTTATAATATCTGTTAAATAAAGAAATTCATTTCAATTTACTAGATGGTCAATTTACTAAAGTGCGGATGATATCCCATATATCCACAGTGGTATCTCAAGTCGAATGACTACTATGCTACTCGACTCGAGAAGATTCCTATTGACGTTGATGTATCATCTGTTAGGAAATCTTCGGTGAGTCGTTATGTGTTTTTCAAATAAACAACTACACAACTATACAAGTCTCTCAAGACTCATGGTTCATTGGGATAAACCATCGGACTAAGTCTCGATATACGATATGTACTGGTCTCAGCAGATTTTACTAACCGACCCGTGTTAGTAAATCTTGACCATGAACTTTATTTGATAATATACTTCTAGTAGTGACACTTTCCAATGTCAATTACAAACTAAGTTGTAACTGCGGACTACGTTGTAAATCCTAGGGTCTTTGTCTAATATATACATATAACTAAATCATATTTAGTTTCAATCTAATCATAATTAGATCGAATATGTATATAAAAGCAAGAGGTGCTACCATTAAATAAGTAATATTATGGGAAAATGAATTATTCGTATTCATGAATCGGACATAAATACGATCCGGATTGGTACTCCGAGCACCAACCCTAACAATTTCTCCCACTTGCTCTAGTGCCAATCCACGGTATCATATACACATCTCAATGTGTATCATATACTCATGGCCTCAAGAGCTCACCTAACACTCAAGAGGTAGGCAACATGAAATAGGTCCGCTATAACAAATTGAGTTTGTCCAACACACCCAATCGTTTCCCTTAGCCAATATCATTCATATATTGTATAACCTAAGTTATACATCAATATGATTCATATGCAACATCAATATTGTGCTACAGCTACTGAGTTGTCTATGTATTTAGAGATCAAATCCAAATATTATAAGACAACCGCAAGCACAACACTAATATCAAAACTTCTAATCTATAAGGTCATTTTGCAACTTCATAAGTCAATAAATCATAAGTTACAACTAATTCCACTTACAGTAGAATCATTCGTGACACTTCCACTGCATCTTTTCTGACACTTTATGACTTAGATCATCTAACTTCATAATTAGACTCAAAACTAATATGACCATAATGGTTGCGGATTATATTCTCCATGAATAAGAAACTCGTTCTTAATATCTCAAAAATAACAAAGAACATGTTTTAAGACACATCCTATGGTCTATAACATATCAAAATAACTTGTAACAATTACGATTAAATCGATATCTTTAATCGTACATAATATATTATTCATTATGCCATTATCATATGATGCATAAGATTGACTAGAAATTCAATCTTTATGACTAAGGGATCATCATTTATGAAAAAGAGTACTATACACAAGAGACACACTAACTATCAATAGTTATACTAACTGTCACACAGATAGTCTTGCTGTGTCCTTTATTAGATCATATCTAATGCACGACTAATGTGAGTATCTCACAAGTCTCTTAGTTTTATATCATATATAAAACTTTATATCAAATATAACAGAGACTACTCCCACTGCTTTCACAGAGAAAAGTAGACTTAGGTAAATCTTTTACCTCACAAACATCTTATTACATTAATAATGATAATGTCGTTAGGATATACAATACTAGAAAGAAATATATACGGTCCCACTGACCCTACTATCACATAAGTATTCTTTATGCTTTGATAAAATCAGACAATCTGACTGTTATCAAAACTAGAGAACACAAATTTTTGGAAAGCTCATTTGAGTCTACAATAGGCTCTATAAGTTGGTATATCAAATTGTGATCTCAACATAATACAAACTCCAAGGCCATTCCAGAACGAACTCTTCAAGCAAAGAAATCACAATGGATCTCTTCTTCGAAGAAACCATTCAAAAAATGCCACTTTGCATTCTTTAGCCAAAATACATAGTTTAATATCAACATTAACCAACAGATCCTTAATTGTTCAATTAGTGTGACTAGAGACAAGTTTCCTCAGAATCTACAATAGATTACTGAGAATAAACTTTCTCATTGTCATACTATAAAGGTCAAACCTTTAACAAGCTCATTTTGCTTTTACTGCGCAAACAATTTGCACATTTTATGAACGATTCATTATGAAAGCTCAATCAAGTTCAAAACTTGATCGTAGTAACCTACGGACAATCTTAGGATAAATTTCGCAATTGATATCAAATATCGCTCCATTATAAGTTATAGGATAATTTTTTTTCGATAATAAAACAGTAGAACCATTAAGTATCAAATACTTCGCAAATGATTCTAACATCCTATTAGACTTATATGGAAACTGTCTAAGAGTCTTTTCATCTTATTAATTATGTAGTTCCATTTATAGTTTATCATTCTCCATATTTGACTTCAATAAGTCAAGTATTTTCTACAATGGTCAACATCCAATGTTATACACCAAGTAATAAAAAAAATTTATTACTCGGGATCGTAGAAAAGATATTCTATCAAATAGAATACAATATTCTATTAAATAGAATAAATGATAAATTTTTAATTGTACCTCCAAG
Source organism: Zanthoxylum bungeanum (assembly GCA_019454045.1). Taxonomy (NCBI): domain Eukaryota; kingdom Viridiplantae; phylum Streptophyta; class Magnoliopsida; order Sapindales; family Rutaceae; genus Zanthoxylum; species Zanthoxylum bungeanum. Next base: position 9,800 of record SKCR01052889.1, on the reverse strand, counting down.
GCGCAAGTACTTTCAATTATATAACCATTATACAAAAGAAAGATTCAAATCTCAAACTTTTCAAGATTCGAATTTTCTACTTATACATATCATATACGTAACTATAAAAACTAATGGAACCTTAATTAAAAGGATGAATTAGTGTTAATGGAGAATATACCTAAGAGTATTGAAACTAATTCGGTAACTCTTAATATCAAACGAATCAAATCATATAAGATTTGATTTCTCCCACTGACCAATTCCATCACGATGGAATCACAGAAGAGTAATATTGAGTAAGAATTATATTCATTAAATAACCTTAGAACTAATTTTCATAAATTCTTATGTTTGATCATATCAAACATCTTTGAACAATTCAAAGACTCATAATGAATTTTAAAGATATAGTTTTCAAAACTTCAAATCGAATATCTTTGAACCATTCAAAATATTCTATTCGCGTTTCATCAGAAACATATTGAATGTTCTCGAACCATTCAAGACGTTCAATATGCGTTCTTTTAGAAACACGTAACTAAGTCATGACAACTCATTAACTAAGTTACGAAGTAAGGAAAACTATCTAAGGCAATTTATAATTCATTAAACTACATACATCCAATGTATTAGTTTAATAAATCTATGGTCCAATGACGATCATTGGTTAAATGAGATTTCATCATATTCCTGAATACAATATTTATTAAATGGATAAGGATATGTGGTGTGATCTCGTATCAGACCATCATTTACCATACAGAATAAACATCTAATATTTAAGTGATAAAATCTCATAAAGCACAGTTCTAAATTATTTAATTATCCGAATATTTTTCTTAATGTTTATCTCTTCATCAATGACACTACTAGTCATATTATTATATGAAATAACTGTTTATAAAGAACAAGTAACTATCCAATAGTTGCAAATTCTGATATCAAATATCAAAACAATTATTAAACAATATTTCAAATAACTAGACGGGAGATCTGATATCCAATACCTACAGTTGTCATATTGTGAGAATCAATATTCTCTATACACTACTATACACATCTCATTTCTTTAGCTTTATAATTTGCCTTCAACTATTCACAACAATTGTAGATAATTAATTAGCAAATTGTGTCTGACACACTACCTCAAAAGGTCACTAAAGCCAAGAAACGTCATTATCAGATAAACAAATACCTAATGGAGTTTTCTTAATGCCAGTCAAGAATCTCGAAACATGAACTAATTCACGTCAATTCTTACTGCAAAAGAAATTATTCTCTCTAGACTATTATATCCTAAAACAGATATCTATTTAGATTACCTATCGTGACTTAGAAACTAATCACTAACCATCTTGACAGTTCCCGATGGTTTTGACTAATCTAACAATATCCAAGCTTACTATAAATCTAGAACTTATTCTAGAAATCTACAACCATAAGGAAAGTCAGAAAACATATATATATATATATATAAAATATGCATGCATTGGATTAAAAGTTCAATTCTATATACACAATAGAATAAAGGAAAACAAAAGCGGTAATTTTCATAATATTATACAATGCTTTAGTTATGGATTTTAAACCCAGCAGTGTCTCCCACTACTTTACATAATACCGTAATGCCCAACGGAAAATGGGAATCCAATAATTAAATTGAATTCCATATTGAGAAGTGGACCCCATGAATATATTTCGACTCATAGCTTTGGCTCGTTCTCGCCTACGTATATTCACAGGTAGACAACTCATTGTCAATCACACTCACTGTGACTTCTGATTTTGGTCCTGGTCGTTTCTCGTTATGACAGCTTTGGCACGTTCACAAGGAGGCGTATCAAGGCTTCACTTGTCAGTGACAAACTCAAGCTACCGATGTAGTCCTGACAGCTTTGGCACGTTCAGGATTTCCACTTTCACTTGAATTTGTCTCTCATCATATAAGTTCTACCGGCGTAAATGAACTACCATCAGCCATAACTGCACAGCTTTGGCACGATACAGCTATAATATCAGGAAATCATTTACATCCGTACTGACAAGGCAGACCAAGAAACACATATTTCTAATACTAGTTACTTTAATGTCTTATTTAAGCGGGGATATTCCTAAAGAGGATTCTATACTCTACATTAAACTCGTATTTTAATCTAAATCAATTTCTCAACAGTTTAATTCTACCTGGGAAAACATAACTTAACTTAACCATTAAATCTGAGTTATGTTTTTCGTTAATGTAGAACCGAAAAGTTAAGAAACATCTAAATTAAATGCATGTGCAAAGATCAAAATTGGATTATATATCATATATCAAGCATGAAAATTTAATGGATGAAGGATCAAATCTGCTCTGATACTAATTTTGTTGGGGTTTTAGCGCGGGCGCAGCGGAAGCTCGCAGTTTGGCGAAATTGTAACTTTAAAACTTTTAAAGCTACTAAATAAATTATTCAATATCCAATATGAATTATTCATTCATATTTCACCTAAAAATATTTATTCGATATCAAATAATGACATAAATAGATTAGAAACATCGTGAAATGTTTACGAAAATATTTTTCCGCAAAATGGCATAAAACGCGTTTTTGTCCGAACCGACCAACCATCACACATGGGGGCTACCCAGGTCAGCTCCAATAGTGCTTGGGAAGTTCATGGGCTGCCCAAATAGTGACTAATTCACTGTTTGGACAGCAAACACCCGGCAAGCCCAAAACTGACCCAGTAATGTCGTTTTTCATCGTTTTCGCATCTTTCAACTCAGAAACAATTTCCGACAATTGTTCCAATGCCCAAAATACATCCAATACATTTATATAACATACCTTTCATCACCAAAATCACATAATTTTCAGATCTTATTTGGTAACTAAAAATATCACTTTTCATGCTTTAAATTCAATTTTCTCAATATTTATCATATTAATACTTATACCAACCAAAGTCACCACAAATGAAGAATTCAAGAACAATTATAGCAGTTACAAAAGTGGTCATAACACTCTAGAATGGCAACAAGTCATCAAATAATAAAATTGAACTAATATTACACTAATAGTGTCTAATCTAACTTCACACATGCATCTAGCCTCCAAATCCTTCATCTAAATCAAAAAGCCTCAAAATCTAAGAAAGGAAGAAACCCTATAACTATTCTAGATATTCAAGAACAAGAAACAAATTTTCTAAGTTTAAGAGTTATGAAGATTACCTTCAAATCTCCTAATTCCTTGTACTTTTTCTTGACTTCTTCACTTTCTCTTCAAGCTTCTTCAAGAAAATTTTGGGAGCTTTTTTACTAGAGAGTTTCGGCCATGGAAGCTTATGAAATGAGAAAATAAAATTTTCCACTTTATAAAGCTAGGCCAAACCGACTTTGGGTGTAAAAGAAGGGTATTTTGGTCATTTGGTCATTTTTAATCCAATTAAATAATAATAAGCTTTTAAGTTGACAAATCCAATTTGTAAAATTTAAGCTTAATAAAATCATGCCACATGTAACCAATAATAATCAAACATATTGCATAACATTTATGTAATATTGAAATAATTTAATTATCTAGATACTTAATATTTAAACACCTAAATAATTAATTAAAATAATTATTATTATATATGTATTTTTCATTTACATTAAATAACAAATACATATATTAATGGCATGTGTCAAAATCTTATTTGATAATTAATTAATATGTATCAACTTAAATTTTGTATCAAATACAAATACATTAATTATTGATTGACCGAAATGCCCCTAATGCATGTATTTTCGTTTAACAATTTCAACGATTCGAATTAACTCATTTAATCCGGTGAAGTATTATGAATAATCTATATTATTCATAACATGTTGCCTAAGTGCTCAACGAGTACACTTCATATTGTGGGACTCTCTAAGTTTAGGTTTATCCGTCACGGAATCTAATTTCATGTCCATAATTCACCCACTCATGAATTATGACGACCATAGATAATCTCGCTAAACTATACAAGCCGAGGTCATTGCATACGTATAATCCATCTGTCATAGGCTATCAATATTATACTGGGGATATAGATAAGAACGTCAAATCCCTAAGGTATAATATTGTCAACTTTTAAATTTACGATATCTAAATAACACTCGGAACTCGCTTCCGAAGTATACCCCGACCATAGATTTACTAGGTTGCAAATATGTATCTAATACATATGCCCTGTACACAGGACTGACGGATTCTATCTGATACTCACAGGATATCATGAGCATTAGTCCACACCTAACGAACAAGCGAGGGTCTGATCTAAATAGATCGGTGACATGATTGTCATCAAAGTGTAGAGGATATCTCACATATCCCCACAGTGGTATCTCAAGTCGAATGACCACTATGCTACTCGACTCGAGAAGATTCCTATTGACGTTGGTGTACCATCTATTAAAAAATCTTTGGTGAGTTGTTCAGTGTTTATCAAATAAACACCTACAAGTCTATATGAGTCTCCCAAGACTCATGATTCATTGGGATAAACCATCGGACCAAGTCTCGATATACGACATGTACTGGTCTCAACAGATTTTACTAACTGACCCGTGTTAGTAAATCTTGACTATGAACTTTATTTGAGAATATACAACTTATAGTGATGCTTCCCAATGTCAACATAGGATTCGTCCTCGAATCCTGACTTGGGCATACTAAAACCAATCAACAAGCAAAGACTGGAAACCAAATATCAAACAAACACCGATATGGTCTAAGAAAAACACATACTTACTGAGATAGTCGAATAGCCAGCAGCTGCAGTCACCGACACTCTATAAACCTAGGCTCTGATACCATCTTTGTAACATTCTGCCTTAGCCAGGATGCTACCGGCAGGAGACAGGCTAATTCTGCCTCCATAAGCCTCTGACTTTGACGAAATTTCGGCATGACCTCTGCGTAAAGTCATGCAACCTGGATCCAAGTCCAGCACCTCAATACAACCTAAAGGGCCCAACACATTATATACACTAAAACAATAAACTCAAGTCATAACACAATTGGGCTCTGTGCCCGAAAATACGTATAAACAAAAACTTTTACAATTAAACTTATACAACTCAATTCTCTACAACTAAACTTAAACAACTCTACTCTTATACGCCCAAGACCTGGTGACTGGTTGACTGCAACGCTGCTATCCGGCTCCTCAGGCTCTGCTGTCTGTGGTTGACCGATCAGGTCACTAACCTGTAAAACTCAAACACTGTTGGGTTGTGAGTTATAAGACTCAGTAAGTAACTATGCTAATTCCTTGAGCGTCAAACACATGCAAGGTCTGAATTCTATTTCTGTATTACCTTAGGATTTCTATGTGTCCATGCAATATTTACAGAGTCTGTGCCACTATATAATTCTCATCCATTTACAAACATATTCTTTGCTACTGATCATTTTATTTGATCATACACATACTTTAAATTCTGACTTAAAAATCTCTAACATAACACTAAATTTCCATATTCCTATTTACTGTATCAAGCCTCATCACGTTTCTGCTGCGCTACTCTGATATATTTCTATTTCCTGCACTCTCTTTACTAATTTGTCTAGGCTATTATTATATATAACTTTCTTTCTTTTATTTTCTTGAAATATCATCAAATCGGTAATCTAAAATATTATTCCTATTAAACATTCACATATAACTATCAACTACATTTACATGTATATGGAATAATGTTATCATGCATTTGTGATTAACAAAATACTCATTCTATGTAAACATACAATACATACAAACATCAGTCATATATCCATATAAATGTAATCATACTATCATGCATTAATATCAGTTATATGCATCTCAAATGTTTTTTAGAGCATATAATTTATATGCATAACTTATGAGTTATATTTTACTTTATCATGTCATGTTTTTTTATAAAATATTTTCTGAAAACCTTTTTGAAAAACCATTTTCTAAAAACTATTTCTTGAAACTTTTTTTTAAAACTTGTCTTTCCAAATCCATTTCTGAAAATCTTTTCTGAAAACCGAAATCTGAAAATCAATATACGGTTATCTTGTACCAAAGTATCCATCTGGTGTTTGGGGGCGTTACATATCCCCGTCACCCCGAATACACCGGTGTTTAGGGCGTTACGTCTCGCCGTCCCCCTAAACACCCTGCCGATGACATGGGGCGTTACGTATCGACGTCCCCCATGCCACCAAATCTCCACCCGTAGGCGCCTCTCCGCCCAGGAATGTACCATCTGAGCTCTTAGGATCTAGGGCGTTACGTATCGCCGTCCTCCTAGTCCCACTCGAGGATCTGAGAGCGTCCCCTCAATCCTCCACATGTGCACATGTATATAAATCCGTCAATTCCAAAAAAAGTACAGCTGGGATGGGTCAAATCCCAATACCGAATCCATATGATATCCGTCAATTCCATCTGTATTTCAAGTTACATACTGGGGTGAGGTTTTATCTCATGCCCCGAAAATCATAAAGCCATGTTTAAAGCCTCAAAACTATATCAAACCTTTTTTGAAAACATTTCTGTTAAAAACATATGAAACTTTTCTTAAAAACTACTTTGAATCTTTAAAACATTCTTAACTTTAACTCAACTTCCAAAAATAATAACACATATATGCATACTTCCTTCTTATGCTTCCACTTATACTTATCTTTATATTGTCATATATGCACACGCATTGACTTATGCATACCTATAACACATAGAAATCATTCGTGTACATGCATACTCTATGAATAAATGACATATGAATTCTATTCTTATTATGCATTAATTCTAAATTTTCTTATCTTTTGTAGGCCAATATTATCATCAACATAACCTGCACACATCACACATGCTCTTTTATATTATAAACTGTCACAACTTTTAAGTACTTAAAATCTAATATGAATTTTACACTTACCATATCATATAACCAAGTTTCAAACTAATAAACTTAATCACTAGAAAAAAAACATTCAACGGCAATTTACTTATACCAACTCATTGGTTCTATAACATATTCTAATTAAGCACAGACACAACATCTTCATTTTCTTTTCAGATTATTTAAATTAGATCAAGACTTACGGCATCCATAAACTATTCACCCATTTATTTGCATAATCATATCTATTTACAATTTCTTATTAACAACTACCTTATCGTACAAGTTACTTAGCCACTTTCGCAACTATAAATCTATACTTAACTAATTAAGTTCCCATATTACTAATTGTGTTCAATTACAACATTTATTTATTCGTTTTAGTTTCATCTTTCTATCTTATCTTTTCTTGTTTTCCCCATTATTCCATAAATTAGAAGTGTCAATTCATTTAAAAATATAATCAAACAAGATATGGAAACAAATACTGAACTAGATGTCCAATATAAGATAGCTGCAAATGTCATAGCCATAATTTGATAAGCAAAGTCGATTAATGAAGATTTTATCACATAAGTGGATTTTTCCAAAAATCCCAAAGAAGGATCCACCGTTAAAGTCCAATTAACTGAAAGTAAAACAATTCTCAAATAACAAAGTGTTGGAAAAATGCTTATTTATAAGCATTTTGAGGCTCAATTTTAAGCATGGTCCACTTCGTGTTAGTGGTTGTTATTGAATGATTCAGATACTCCTCCATGAGTACTTCGAAATGGTATATTCATATGTTTAAAATGGTGCTTGGGTGAATGAGAAATTGTTGCTCAAAGTTCACAATTTTCAAGCCTTTTGTATTTCCATAACAGCTAATTTAATTAGCTTGGTGGTTACAAAAGTTTATTTTCCATAACAGCTAATTTAATTAGCTTGGTGGTTACAAAAGTTTAATTTCCATAATAGCTAATTTAATTAGCTTGGTGGTTATAACAATGTGTAACATCTCCCATTATGAAATTTAATTGGCTAGTTAATTTCTATTAATTGAGATGTGTTTTTTTTTCCTATATAAACAACATCAGTTCTTGTTTTCAACATCAGAGAATGAAATAGAAAATAGAGAAAGACATAGCACACACACGAAAGATCATTTTCTTTGTTTTGTTAAAAGGAGAGTTCAAACACTTTGTGGTTCGTTGGATACGAGTCTGGTGGTGCCCTTTCTCGTACGTTTTCGTTGTATCCTGGGAAACAATCGTCTCACGTTCTACTGCACCTACGGTAGGGGACGAATTTTGTTTTAAGGATATTGTTGTTTTACAACAAGCCTCGGGAAAGTTCTGATTTGCATCAGCTTCAGCTTCTGCCTCTGCCTGCCAACAGCCTCTGCCTCAGCTTCAGCTTCTGCCTCTGCTGTCAGCCTCTGCCATCAGCCTCTGCTGTCAGCCTCAGCCTCTGCCATCAGCCTCTGCTGTCAGCCTCTGCCATCAGCCTCTGCTGTCAGCCTCTGCCCTTCAGCCTCTGCCTCCGCTCTCAAGGTCTGCCTCTGCCCTTCAGTCTCTGCCTCCGCTCTCAGGGTCTGCCTCTGCCCTCAGCCTTCGCTCTCAGCCTCTACCGTCAGGGTCTACTCTCAGGGTCCGCCGTTAGGGTCTGTTTGAGGATAAAAATTATAATTGTAATTTTGTCATATTCGGATTTCCCAATTACCGTGTAATAATTGTAATAATTGTTATCTACAGTCTTAAAACAAATCGACTATGTGGATATGGAAATCAGTCCAAACACAGTAGATCCGAATATGGCAGCCTCTTCGGCTGGCCAGAATGTTGTGGCAGCCCCCGTGGCTGACCAAAGTGCAGTGGCAGCCCCTTCGGTTGGCCAACTTGCATCAGCCTCTGGGCTTAATATGGCAGTCATTGTGGCTGGCCAAGGTATTTCTGCCTCAATGGCTAGACAACCAGTTGGACATGTGAGCCATGTCAATCCTGCTGCAGAAAAACCTGAAAAATTCAGTGGTCAGAATTTCAAAAGGTGGCAACAGAAAATGTTCTTCTACCTAACCACGTTGAACCTTGCGAGGTTTCTAAAGGAAGATGCTCTTGAACCCAAAGAGGGTGAGATTGATATCCAAGTCATCAGTGCCATTGAAGCTTGGAAACATTCTGAATTCCTATGTCGGAATTATGTGCTGAATGGGCTAAGTGATTCCTTGTACAGTGTGTACGCTGGAATGAAAACAGCTAAAGGGCTTTGGGAATCTTTAGATCAAAAATATAAAACTGAGGATGCCGGTACTAAGAAATTTGTCGTATGCCGTTTCCTAGAGTTTAAAATGATTGATTCCAAAACTGTGATAAGCCAAGTACAAGAACTGCAGATTATTCTAGCAGAAATTCATGCTGAGGGGATGAGTTTAAGTGAAACCTTCCAAGTAGCCTCGATAATTGAGAAACTACCACCTGGTTGGAAAGATTTCAAGAATTATTTAAAGCATAAGCGAAAAGTAATGAGCATTGAAGACTTGTTCTTAAGCTAAGAATGAGGAAGATAACCGAGTTTCTGAAAAGAGAGGAATGACTCATGAGGCCAAAGCAAATGTTGTCGAACATGGCCATAAGAACAAGAACCTCAAGAACAAAGGGTCAAAGATGGGTCCTAAAGGGGGAGTTTCCAAGAAATCAAAATTTCAAGGAAAATGCTTCAACTGTGACAAAATGGGTCACAAGTCTTCTGAGTGCAGACTGCTGAAGAAGAAAAAGAAACAAGAAGTAATGTGCTAGAAAAATGACTCAAGATGTTTCAGACATTAACCTTTCTGCTGTGGTTTCTGAGGTGAATCTGGGGGTTCTAACCCAAGAGAGTGGTGGCTTGATACTGGTGCCACTCGACACATGTATGCTAGACAAGAGCATGTTTTCTTCATTTGAGC
>SKCR01052888.1:0-48478 GCA_019454045.1 Zanthoxylum bungeanum | reverse complement strand
AGCCCGATATGTGACACTTGTAAAAAAACAGAGAAAACAGCGAGAGGAAACAGCAAACTAATGAAAATAGCGGAAACGCTAACCCTTCCGACAACGTCCCAACGCACTCCCGAGAAGCGACATAAAAGGTTAGACCTGAGGGCAACCTTCACTATATTTTATTTTGTCGTCCTGGAAACGGCATGCTTGGTTGGAAGTGGAATACGTCCAACCGGGCATGCAAAGTCCTACATTGAAAACGGACAAGTTCTTTGGTCACATATTTATTATTCCGCATTTATTTCGTATTATTAGTCTTTTATTATTTCGGATTTAATTCATGTTTATTGTTGTTTTATTGTTCCGCATTTATTTTGTGTTATTTATCTTTCTTCATTGTTTCGCATGTTTGTCTCTTCGGTTATTTATGGTTATATGCATTATCATGTGCCTCTTTAGTTATTTCTTTCACGTTAGGAACTTAATTATCTCTCTTAAATATTTACAGTTATTATTTATTTATATTTCCGTATTTATCTATTTGATATGTTCATGAGATTGCGTGCTCGCTTTTATTTCGTTTACTCATATGTGTGCAAACTTAGATATTGGTTAATCTTACATCTATAATCACATAAACACATGCATGAGTGTTTCCCCTAGCGGTATGTGGAGTTGTATCCCAAGTATAGACCGCACTACCGTCCATTCGGATTCGACTACGGAATTTATGTCTGAGTTTCCATCCGATATACGACGGAAGGCAACACTCAATCACTAACCCAATATAGACAGACATGACATACGATAATGCATAATCCATAAATAACCGAAGAGACAAACATGTGAAATAACAAGGAGGATAAATAACACAAAATGAAAATGCGGAACAATAAAACAACAATAAATGTATATTAAATGCGAAATAATAAAAGACTAATAATACGAAATAAATGCGGAATAATAAATATGTGACCAAATATTTTGGTCATTTTCAATGTAGGACTTCGCATGCCCGGTTGGACTTATTCCACGTCCAACCAAGCATGCCATTTCCAGGACTTCGAAATAAAATACAATAAAGGGTGCCCTCAGGTCTTACATTTTAAGTCGCTTTTTGGAAGTGCGTTACGTCGTCGTCGGAAGGGTTAATACTCCACAACTTTTCGGTTTGCTGGTTCAATGTTTTCCTTCATGGTTTAGTTGTTTGAGCTGCTGTTTTCTCTATTTTGCTGCTCTTTTTGGTCGTTATTTTTAGGGTGCAGTTTGCTGGTTTTTGGGGCTGTTTTTGGGGTGCAGTTTGTGGTTATTTGGGGCTGTTTTAAGGGTGCAGTTTGTGGTTATTTAGGGATGTTTTAAGGGGCTGTAGAGAGAAGAAAAATGTGGCGTGAGTTGGTTTAATGCGAGAGAAGGAGTGGCGTGATAGTGGCTTTGTAAAGGACGTGGTTGTTCACGGCTTGTGCATGTGTTATGGCAGTCTCTACGTGGACGTGGGGGCTGTTTTGAGTTTGTACGTGGCGTGAGTGGCTTTGGTGAACTGTTATGTGTGTAGGTTATACGTGTGTGTCAAAGCATCGGTTGGGTGTGTGGGTGGCAGTCGGTGGAGGGCTATTTTGTTTTGTTATGTGGGGCAGTTTGTTTGGCTTAATTTTGATTATCGTTTGGTCGGTTAGGTGGCTTATTTGTTGATGTTGAATCAGTTCAGTGATGAGGTAAAGGGCTGCTTTATGTCATCAACTTGTGGGCAGTGCACTACCGAGTGGAGATAGATGAGAGAAGACGTATGTGATGAGGCTGAGCGTTGTGCGTCCAGGGTTTTATTTTTGTCTTAGAGAGATGAGAGAGAGGCGTTAAGAGATGGTTATTATTTTCTTGTGTAGCTGTCAGAATGGTGAGCTGGGGGAAGGGTTTGGTTTATGTTCCTTTTTATAAGAGTGGGCTAGGGTTTTCCTTGCATGGGAAGGAAACAAAGATCATGCAATAATGGGGGATATCTTTAATTAGTTTGTTATAAGGAAAGGATATTGTGTAATTGGTGGGGAATATATTTAATTTAGGAAAAGGATTTAGGAGATTTGATTTGATTTATATAATTTAGGCATGTGATTTATTTAAATTATGAAGGTGATTTGTTTGGATTTTAACATGTTTTTAATGTGTTGGATATTTTTTGGATGGGATTTGATGGGCTTTGGGCATGTAGATTGGCTCTTTGGTGGGCTTGGGCGTGTGGGTGGTGGTGTGTGGGCTTTATTCCCTGGGCTTTATTCTATGGGCTTTGTTCCCGAAAACTGCTGATATTGTGGGCATCGGCCCTTGGATTCATTCCCGAAACAGCTGATAGTGTGGGCCTCGACACTGGGATTCATTCCCAAAACTACTGATAGTGTGGGCTCGACCCTGGGATTCCTTCCCGAAACTACTGATAGTGTGGGCCTCGACCCTGGGATTCATTCCCGAAACTGCTGATAGTGTGGGCCTCGACCCTGGGATTCATTCCCAAAACTACTGACAGTGTGGGCCTCGACCCTGGGATTCATTCCCGAAACTGCTGACAGTGTGGACCTCGACCCTGGGATTCATTCCTGAAACTGCTGATGGTGTGGGCCTCGACCCTAGGATTCATTCCCGAAACTGCTGATGATGTGGGCCTCAACCCTGGGATTCATTCCCGAAACTGTTGATGATGTGGGCCTCGACCCTGGGATTCATTCCCGAAACTCCTGATGATGTGGGCCTCGACCCTGGGATTCATTCCCGAAACTGATGATAATGTGGGCCTCGACCCTGAGATTCATTCTCGAAATCGCTGATAGTGTGGGCCTCGACCCTGGGATTCATTACCGAAACTGCTGATAATGTGGGCCTCGACCCTAGGATTCATTCCCGAAACTGCTGATAATGTGGGCCTCGACCCTGGGATTCATTCTCGAAACCGCTGATAGTGTGGGCCTCGACCCTGGGATTCATTCCCGAAACTGCTTGTCTTTGCCGCTTTTTCATTTTCTTCAAAACCTGCGAACAAAAACAAAACAAAAAATGGGTGTTTGTGACGTGTATGCATGTATGCATGGATGTATTTCCTATTCTGATGGGTTAGGCCTTCCTTGTGCTCCTTGGTGCCAATCGCCTACAAATGTCTCTGGTCGCCCCCTGGGTCTGCTTATAATTTCCTTCTGCTGGTTCTTTTCTGGTGATTGTTCAGTTCTCTTGTCTCATGGATCAAGTTCTTGATACATCCCTTATTCGCGGGGTGGTAGACTGGTCGCCCCCAGACTTGGCTTAGCTTTATACTCTCTATTGTTTGCATTTGGTCAATGTGGACTATATGATGTGGCATTCCATATCATCATACTATATTACATGGTACGAAATAGTCCCAATAGTTACACATATTGTTACCCTCAAAGAATGCCCAGTATTGAAACCAGAGAACCTTCAAAATATTCAATGCAACTCAAATCCAAGTCTTTGAATAAATGATCTAAGCCAGACTCAAAGTGTGTGTGTGCAAAGGTTCTTTTGCAGATTCATCCCCAGGTAAGCCAACTCAATGATTTCGTCAAAAAATTGGGATCGATGAGTCAAACCAACCTAGATGTCTCAATTTTGCCTGCAGTTGCTTTTCTGTGCTCAGTGTGTATAGTTTTCTTTCTCTTCTGTCTCTTTTTTTTTTCTTTTCGTTTTGAACTTCTCTTTTTTCTTTTTTTTTCAACACACCTACCCTTAAGGTAGCATTTCTCCTCATGGTGGTCCTAATACTCGCTCATAGGTAGCTTCACGCTTATCGGTTGTAGGTGGTTTAATTCTTTTCCTTAGAGACTTTTCTTTTATTTTCAACCATACCACACATCATAACACAAGCAAATCAGGATAGACATTTAGGCGAATGGTCATTCACCGACCTACAATTTCTTCAACTAGTCACTTTGCTAACTACTCAGGTTTTCACTGCTAAGAACCATAATCAAGTGCTTACGAGTCTAACATAGATCAATTACTCAAAGTATCAGATAAAAGCACATCAAGAGTTTATCGTTTCTAAGATTTCTCCCTAAAGCAAATGATTTCTTCATTGGACTTATGCCTAACTATTAAGGACTAAGAACAAACAATTTTTTTTCATTTTTTTCTTCTTTTGTTTTTTTTCTTCATTTTTTTCTTTTCTTTTGTTCTCTTTTTTTTTTTTATTTTTTTTTCACAATGGTCTTTCTATCATTGCCGTAAATTTTTCTGTTCCTCGGTTTCCTTTTCCCTAATATCCATGTTTGCTAAACTCTTCTTTACAAGTCTTATTTTTCTAATCCAACAGATATGTATGATGGCTTTTAAGACACAGGGGTTAACATGATGCGTGTATGCATGAGATGCAAGTGGTTATCAAAACAACATATATCCTTCCGACCTTATATCTCCCATACCGTGGTAAGTCCACTTCTGTCCTAGGTATGGCTTATTTTATGCACCAATGTGGGGTACACAAAATCGTCTCTCCTACGTTATAGGGGTGAACCTTGGCTACCTCAATCCCTTTCCATCGGTAAAAGACAAAGACTGCCCATTTACAACATGGACTAAGCCGATTATGGGAATCGTGTCATTGCCTAGAAACGACAAATTTGGCTTTCGACAACTGTGGTCAGGGGAATGGACTTGGAAACATCCAACAGTATGCAAATATGCCGTAACAAGGCGTATCCTTTCTGGATGAAAGCAAGTGCGGATATCGAACTCATGCTTCTAGCATATTTGGATCATGCTTGGACTTTCTAAGCCCATCTAGGTTTTCATACAAGTTGGCCCATTATCATTTTAAAGCATTCAATCATACTATTGTGAGGTGCAAACTTGTCCCAGTTGAAAAAGGCCCAACAGGTTTACACTTTTGCGATAACGTGGCTAAATAACTTCAAATGATATGGGACCCAAACACAAAGTGGCCCATCGGCATTTTAGAAGCTTTTGGCCCAATTTTCATAAGACACGAACTTGTCCCAGTTTAAATGGCCTAACAAGTTCACATCTCCTGACAAGAAGTCCAACTGAATCCAAATGATGATGGTCTCAAACACAAGCATAAAAGGGTGGCTTTTATATGTCATACAACTATGGTTCACATGCGGGTTTATAGGAGTATAGATAAAGGCTCCCTCCGGTGAAGAATTACCCACAACTAGGTCTCCCTACTCAAGGGTTCGAGCGACCAAGTGAGCGCACCTTTCCTATACCCTAAGGTACTTGCCAACGAGTGATGGTACCATGTAACGATCCGCCGTGCGAAAATGACTTCACGATACATGAATAACTGTCAAATGGATTCCTTTATTGAAAATTCTCCAGAGGGAGGGTGGAGCGAACTCTCTTAAATACCATTACCTCTTAGGCTCTTATCGCCTTGGTGACAGGAATAAACAATAGATCCTCCAAATTAGTCCACTTTAAATATACTTTAAGGTAAGCTTCGAGTAAATGATTATCTAGATGTCTTCGCAGCTTTTCCTTTTGGCTATAAAAAGGTATTGAGTGAAGGAAGACACCAAATCATTATCTAACTCTAATAATACCTTTGGTTAAATCAACTTTAGACAAGGTTAACTAAAGCAAAAATCACAAACATTACAAGACATTATTTCGGGGCCGATTCTCTATCCCCAGTGGAGTCGCTAGACTGTAGGACACAGAAATCGGCGACGCGTTTGTCCCGGGTTCGCGGCCCGGTAGGGAGTACAGAGAAGCCCGCGGGGGACTAAACTGGAGAATAAAGGAGTCGCCACCCAGCGTGAACTGGGAAATGATTTAAGGCCGCACTCACCCATCGTAAGGGAAGACCTCAAACCGTTGGGTTCGGAATGGTCCCTTACTTATGTCAATTGTAATGAATGGATTTATGCAATAATATAACCAAGTCTTACGCAACATACACATGCAAGATTAACCATTATCTAAGTTTGCACACATAGGAGTAAACGAAATAAAAGCGAGCACGCAATCTCATGAACATATCAAATAGATAAATGCGGAAATATAAATAAATAATAACTGTAAATATTGAATAGAGATAATTAAGTTCCTAACGTGAAAGAAATAACTAAAGAGACACATGATAATGCATATAACCATAAATAACCGAAGAGACAAACATGCGAAACAATGAAGAAAGATAAATAACACAAAATAAATACGGAACAATAAAACAACAATAAACATGAATTAAATGCGAAATAATAAAAGACTAATAATACGAAATAAATGCGGAATAATAAATATGTGACCAAAGAACTTGACCGTTTTCAATGTAGGACTTCACATGCCCGATTGGACGTATTCCACGTCCAACCAAGCATGATGTTTCCAGGACGACAAAATAAAATATAATGAAGGGTGCCCTCAGGTCTTACCTTTTAAGTCGCTTCTCGGGAGTGCGTTGGGACGTCACCGGAAGGGTTAGTGTTTCCGCTGTTTTCACTGGTTTGTTGTTTCCTCTCGCTGTTTTCTCTATTTTCACTCGCTGTTTTAGCCACTGTTTTTTGGACTGTTTTCAGGTGTGTTCGGAGACTGTTTTTGGGTTGTTGGTTTGTTGTTTTGGGGGGACTGTTTTGGGTTATTTTCTGGACTGTGTTGGGTTATTTTCTCATTCGGTTTTCACTGGATTTAGGGTTGAGTTTTTTTTTTTTTGCATCGGTGTGTTGGTGGAGGACTGCGTGAATGCATTAATAGTTGTTGGCAGTATGTGCGTGTGGTTTGGCTATTTGTTTATTGAAAGTGGGAAATGTGGCCAGTGTGAAAGGCTGCTCGTTTTTTTTTTAGTGTGATTTGGCTATTTGTGTTGTTCGCTGGATGAGAGAACGTGAGGGCTATTAAGGTTTTTATTATTTTTTGGTTTGTGCTTGTTTCACGTGGCTTTGTTGTTCTCGGCCAAGGGTCTTGTGTGCAAGGTGTCTGTGAGGGCTGTGTGGATAGTTTGCTTGGCTTATGTGAGGGCTGCGCGTGAAAGAGGTTAGTGAGTGTGTGGCTGCTCGGCAGGTGGAGGGTTATTTTGCTTTGTTGTTGTTGTCGGCTGGTGTGTAGGGGCTTGGAGAGAGGCGAGAAGGCTATCGTGGTTGAGAGAGAGCTCTGCTGGGTATGTTTGTGAGTGTGTTTAATGAGGGATTGAAGACCGAGAGCAGGTCAACGTGTGAAGGGTATCTAGTCACGTCTTTTGTGGCTTCCGGTGGCTTGTCGAGAGAGAGAGTAGTCCTATATGGTTGTGTCGGTTTGAGAGGCTTAAGGTTTGGTGATGGTCTGAAGGGTTCTGTGTAAAGGGCGTGAGGGAATGGCTTTGGCGAGAAAGAGAGGGAAGAGAGAGGAGAGAGCCGAGAATTGATTAGGGTGTTTTTTTGTTATTGCCGTGAATGAGCTCTAGCCGTCTAAGGGTTTTGTTTGTGTGTCTTTTATAAGAGTTGGTTGTGGGCTTTCCTTGTATGGGAAGGAAACAAAGATATGCAATAATGGAGGATATCTTTAATTAGTTTGTTATAAGGAAATGATATTCTGTAATTGATGGGGAATATGTTTAATATGGAAGGTGATTTATTTATTTTAGGAGAATGATTTATTTAATTTAGGAATGGGATTTGTTTTGATTTTAATTGGATTTGATTTAATTTAGGAAGGGTATTTATTTGGATTTGATTTAATTAGGAAGGATATTTATTTTGATTTATTGGATTTGATTTATTTTAATTTGATTTGATTTAATTTGCGACATGTGTTTTAAATGTTTTAATTATTTGGATTGGGCTTTGGTGGGTCTGGGCGTGTGGGTTGGTGGTGTGTGGGCTTGGGCGTGTGGCTTGGTGTGGGTTGCAGGGATTTTGGGTCGAGCCTAATAGTTAAAACAGAGATTAATCGAGCGAACCTGAGGCTAAACAATTGAATCAATTTTGACAAAGTATTTAATTTTGAATTTTCCCTTCCGACGTCTGTTTCCCGCGACTTCCGTAACTTATTGGGTAGTGCCTCCATACGAGGCTCATCATCGGGCCTCATGCAAAAATACAATGTCTACAGTGAGAAAGAATTTTTGGCTGGCTTTTTCAGTTTATCCATTGATCCTTCAGGGTCTACTGATGGCTGAGATTTTATCAATTGGTTCAACCTCCTTTTTAACTTCCCAGGTAGCATCTTCAATTGAGCACTAACTCTCATTTTCCTAATTTTACGGTTCTTTGGGGTCAATTTCAATTCAGGAAGGTTAGACTCATGTTGTAAAGAAGCTGTTTCCGGTAAGACTATGTCTGGCATGTATGTGTAGTGGCACTCGTCATCTTCTCATAGTTGTTTTTCAACATGAAATATTTCACTTCCAGTGTCATGTTTCCAAATGTCAACTTTATGAGACCATTCCTGCAATTAATAAGAGCATTAGTTGTAGCAAAAAAATGTCTACCTAAGTTAAGTGGAATTTTTGACTCAGTGTCAACCACAGATTGTGTATCTAAAATCAGAAAATCAACAGGGTAGTAGAATTTATCAATTTGAACTAAAACATCATCAACTACTCCCCGCGGTGTTCTGGTAGAGCGATCAGCTAATTTTAAAACCACATATGTATGTTTAATCTCTCCAAGCCCTAACTGTTTATAAATAGAATATGGCATGAGATTAACACTAGGACCTAAATCTAATAAAGCTTTACCAAACTCATATGTGCCAATGTGGCAGGTAATGGTGGGACATCCTGGATCTTTGTACTTTGGTGGAGTCCTTTGCTCAATTACTGCACTAGCCTGTTCTGTTAAAAATGCAGTCTTTTTCATATTATGCTTCCTCTTCATGGTGCATAGATCCTTCAAAACCTTCGCATAGGTAGGAACCTATTTTATCACATGTAACAAATTAAGGTTAATTTTTACTTGCTTAAGATGTTCTAGGATCTCACCATTTGGGTCTGGAGCTCTTATTGTGGGCCTAAGTGCTTAAGGAAATGGTACTCTAACTGGTATATGTGTCACTGGTTCTTCTTTAGGATTATTTACATTATTATCCTTAGTGGCACCTATAATGTTGGAGGTGTCATGCATCCCTACCTCTTTACCACTCCTAGTGAATATGGCATTAACACCTTTTACATTGGATGCCTCATGATTAGCTTGTGCCATATGTTACCCTTGTGGATTTGGTTGAGCCTGAGATGTGAATTTTCCTTGTTCATTCACACTCGGGACATTAGTCAACTTAGAGGCTTGATTTTTTATCTCTTTATTGTCCTCAACTACCTGAGCTATCAATGACTCAAACTTTTGATTAGTTTTTCTCTGGGCCTCTATAAATGCTTGCACAGTGTCCTCTAAAGAATTCCTAGGAACGACAGGTGTGTGATACTGGGGGGCACTGTAACTTCTAGGCTGTGATGTCTGACTGGGCTGTTGAGACTTCTATCTCCAACTTAAATTTGGATGGTTCCTCCAACCAGGATTATAAGTGTCGAAATAAGGTGTGTAAGGCTTCTTGTACATCCCTAAGGTATTACATTGTTCCTCATATGTTTCTCTCATCTCACCATATAAAGGACACTCTTGGGCCAAATGGTCACTCTTTTTACACACAAAACATACTTTGTGAGGTTCTAGCTGGGCTACTGCATACATAGTCTTGTCATCTTTGGATATTAAGGTTCCTATTTGTCTAGTTAATAACTCAACTTGTGCCTTAAGACTATCATCTTCCCTAAAGTGGTGAATGCATCTACTAGAAGTAGTGGGGTGTGTCCTATCAGTGCTATCAATGGCACTAGGTCCAGTCCAATTGTGAGATTTCTCAGCTAGGTCATTTAAGTACTCTAATGCCTTATCAGGGTCTTTTCATATAAACTCACCATTGCACATTGTCTTAATGAATTGTCGCTCTCTAGGGGTTAGACCGTCATAAATATAGCTCACTAAGCACCGACTCTCATATCCATGGTGAGGGCAACTCGTTAAACCTCTCCCATGTTTGATAAATGGTTCCACTGTTTTTTTGGGAGAATGTAGATATTTGTCTTTTCAAGGCATGCGTCTTATGGTGTGGGAAGTATTTATTAAAGAATGCATGTGTCATCTCACCCCATGATCCCATTGACCGAGGTCATAAAGAATACAACCAGCTTTTAGCTCTATCCTTAAGGGCAAAGACCGATCATGGAAAGTTGCTAGAACCTCTTCAAATTCTCTAATGTGCACATAAGGGTTCTCGTTCTCCAAACCATGAAAGGTTGGGAGATACTGTATCATTCCAGGTTTAACATCTATATATGATGCATTAGGAGGAAACATGATGCATGATGGTGTAGCTGTGCGAACGGGATTGAGGTACTCGTACTCTTCAAGAGTCCTCATGGGTGGTCTCTCGTACTCACTCATACTGTATATGCTAGATGTGGATGGTGTAGCAAAAAGATTATCAAACACATTTTCTGAGTCTAAGTTTTCTTCTTCAATCCTAACAAATCTACCAAACATATCTCTACGTCTAGGCATGCAATTAAACACAAATAAAACTAGAATAAAAAATAAATGAATAACTAAAAATAAATAAATTAATTAATTAAAATTAAAATTAAAATTAAAATTAAAATTAAAATTAAAACGAAGTAAAATTAATGAAATAAATAAAAAAAAATAAACTAATAATCAAAACTAAACTAAAACTAAAACTGAAATTGAAATAAAATAAAATAAATAAGTAAATAATAATAAAAAAAATAAGATGGAACAAAGTTACCGCTTTTGTTGTTGACCAAGCAAATCTGCTCATTTTGCTTGTAAACCGTCTCCTCGGCAACGGCGCCAAAATTTGATTACGCCCAAAAACTACTTGCGGTTATCGCAGTATAGTTGGGGTGTAGATTCCTCAGAGAGATGGTTACAGAGAACTGATTTACTTAAATAAAACGTTAGCAGTGACTTAATGAAAAGATATAGATTGAATTGGTAATTAAAGTAAAGAGTAATAAAAACAATTAAAAGATATCAATGGAGAGAGGCAGCAAAGCATCGAGAATCCCTCTTGTATCAAAACCTTATATTCAGTTGTTAATTCATTTTATTACTCAATTGAAGGTTTCACATCCCAAACCAACAATCGGAAGATATTCAATTCTACGCATATTAAATTCTAAGGTAATTGATGATTTATCTTCTCTATGTTAACAGCACACAAAGTTATAATTACGACCTATCTAACGTCGACAATATACCCTCAGGCAATACTGCAGTAGAAGACCAACTCAAAAAATAATTTTACCAGTCACAACTAGGTTCCCCAATCACACATAGAAAAAGCATGACTGAATCTATATACAAGTTAAATAAACACAGTTTCTGGATTCATAAAATGAAAGATAATAAAGAATGATAAACATCAATTGTATTAAACGTTTAAGAGTATTTAGTAATCAACAACATGAATATAAAAACTTAAATTCAAGAGTTCATCCTAAGCTTTGCATATGAGATTAGTTCTCCATGGAAGAAATAGATATAGCCTGAAGAGATTGCAGCAGCATCCTATCTAGTATGAAGTTTCTTCGTTCTTCAATCTCAAAATTATGTTTGTGGCTCTTTGTAGTTTATTTCTTCTCTCTTTCTCTCATCTTTTCTCTCCCTCTAGGGTTTTGGACGAGCTTGGGTTTATATAGAGAAGCCCCAGAGGCCTTATTTGCGTAAAAATGAACTAAATAAAAAACCCTGGAATACGCTTTCGTGTCGCGACGTGTGGGCTTTGCGCGTCGCGACGAGTTGCTGTGATTCAGCTCTTCCCGTGTGCTTCTGATGCGTCCGCAAGGTCCCAAAATATGTGTAATTGCTCCAATCTTCATGTTTCATTGCTCCCTAATAATAAGACACAAAATAAACTACAATTAAGATTAAATACATGATAATCAAGCCGAATTAGTGATGTTCAAAGTACACTTTCATGCATTTATCAAGCAGTGACCTATGTGTTAACGGTATTAACACATACAATTTATTTTCTAAGTTTCATGTGCATATGGTTAATCCATTTCTACCAATAATAACCAAATTTCTATTAAAAGAAAATGAATAACCATCATCCAAAATTTTATTTTCTAAGCCTCGGGAAACGGACGTCGGAAGGCAAAAGTCAGAAATTGATATCTTATTGGACTAAATTCGTTTGCTTAGCTGTGGGTTCGCTCGTTGGACCTCTGTTTTAAAATTCATCCTCAGCCCAAACCCCCGTAAGCCACACACCAAGCCCACACACCACCAAGCCACACACCAAGCCCACCAAAAAGAACCAAACCCAGGCCCAAAGGACCTAATTCACGCCCATCACCTTTCCAAAATAACCAATTCACACATTAAACACATGCTAAAATCAAAACAAATCACCTTCCCAAATTAACGAAATCAAATCAAATTAAATCATATTCCTAATTAAAATAGATCAAATCAAATCAAACCAAATCACATCCCTAATTAAATAGATTTTTCCTTATAGCACATTAATTAGGAGATATCCCCCATAATTGCAATATTTTTTCCCTTCTCGTAAGAGGACAAGCTCCAACCCTTTGCCTATAAAAAGAAGCCTAAACCCAACCTTAGATCCCCTGGCTCATTCTCACGAAAACACAAAGAAAATAACCTAACATATTCACGCCCAAGCACTCCAGAAAATCCTCCCCATTGCCGTGAATAAACCCTGAAAATAGTCCAAACAACCGCAACACAGCCCCCCTCCAAACCATCGAAACAGTCCCTGAAAATTACTCAAGCAACAACCGAAAATAGCCCATGAACTGCACTGCCCATCACCGAAAATAACCCTCTGAAAACTGCCAGCAACTACCAAAAACTGCCTCCAGAAACTGCCAGCCATTACTGAAACTGCACCTCAAAAACTGCCAATAATTACCGTAAAACTTCAGCCCCAACACGCCTAAACAACCGCAAAATAGTAAGCCAAAACAGCCCTTATTATCGCAAAACAGTGACCAGAAAATACAGTAAAAAACAGCAGTGAAACAGAGTAAAACAGCAGCCCAAAACAGCGAGGCAACAAAGGAAAATGACGAACCAGTAAATCGGAAAAGTTGCGGAGCACCAACCCTTCCGACAGCCGTGTAACGCACTTCCAAAAGACGACTTAAGAGGTTAGACCTGAGGGCACCCTTTTTATTTATTCTCCTTTATTTTTATTTATTTTCTTATTTTACTTCGCATGAGTATTGTTGATTAGTGTATGCTATGACTTTCGGATGAATGGAATATGTGTTCTCTCTTGCGGTATATCGGATGGAAACCCAGACGTAAATTCCGTACCCGAATCCGAATGGACGGTAATGCGGTTTGTACTTGGGAAACAACTTCACGTACCACTTGAGACACACACATATTTCATTTTATCCAATCTTATGTTTATTCATGATTTAGTCGTTTAGTATGTTATTATGCATGATTTAGCCGTTTAGTATGTTGTCTTCTTTTATGTATGATTTAGTTGGTTATTTCCAAGCATGATTAGTTATTTCCTTCGCATTAGGAATTTAATTTATGTCTATGTTTAGGTTGTTACTTATTTTCGCGTTTGATAATTCAATATGTTCATGAGATTATTTTGTGCTTGCCGTTATTCCAACTTACTTTTATGCATGCAAACTTAGATTTAGGCTTTACTTTTATGCATGCAAACTTAGATATAAGTTTTACTTTCATGTATGTGAATTAGACGTAGGCTATTCTTGTGTATGTAGGTTGCGTAGACTCGATTAGATTATTGCACAAACCTTTTCATTACAAGTGGCATAAGTAAGGGACCATTCCGAACCCAACGGTTTGAGGTCTTCCCTTGCGAGGGGAGGGTGCGGCCTTAAATCATATTCCCAGTTCACACTGGGTGGCGACTCCATTTTATTTCTCTGGTTTAGTTTCCCCGTGGGCTATTTCATACTCCCGACTAAGCCGCGAGCCTCGAACAGCGTCGTCAAGTTCTGTGTCCTACAGTCTGGCGACTCCACTGTGGATAGAGAATCGGCCCCGAAATAATGCCTTTTAATGTTTGTGATTTTTGTTTTAGTTAACCGTGTCTACAGTGGGTTGAAGGGGTTTTATCAAAGGCACTAATTAGAGCTAAAGTAATGGTTTGGTGTCTTCCTTCATTCACTACCTTTCTATAAGGAAAAGCTGTGAAGGCACCTAGGTAATCATTTACTCGAACCTTACTGTGATGGACTAATTTGGAGGATTTGTTGTTTATTCATGTCACCAAGGCGATAAGAGCCTAAGAGGCTTGGGTATTTAAGAGAGTTCGCTACACCCTCCATCTGGGGAATCTTCAATAGGAAATCCATTTGACAGTCAGTCATGCACCATAACTCGTTGGCACGTACCTTAGCGTATAAAAAAGGTGCGCTCACTTGGTCGCTCGAACCCTTGAGTGGGGAGTCCTAGTTGTGGGCAATCATTCGCCGGCGAGAGCCTTTGTCTACACTCCTATAAGCCCACATGTGAACCGCAGTTGTATAATTAATAGAAATTATCTCTTTATGCTTGTGTTTAGGACCATTGTCATTTGGATTCAGTTGGACTTTTTGTCATGAGGTATGGGCTTGTTGGGCCATTTAAACTGGGACGAGTCCGTGCTTTATGAAAAATGGGCCAAAAGCTTCTAAAATGCCAATGGGCCATTTTGTGTTTAGGCCCCTCATCATTTGAAGTTGTTTAGCCATGTTATCGCAAAAGTGTAAACCTGTTGGGCCTTTTCAACTGGGACAAGTTTGCACCACGCAATAGTGTGGTTGAATACTTTGGAATGATAATGGGCCGACTTATATATTCCATATATTGCACGCATCTCATACATCTCATGCATACACGCATCATGTCAACCCTTGTGTCTTAAAAGCCATCTTAGATATCTGTTGGGTTAGAGAAGAAGTCAAGAAACAGATAGATGTGGGATTTCTAGAAGTAGTGAAGTACCCCGAGTGGTTGGAAAACATTGTGCCAGTGCCGAAGAAAGATGGGAAGGTCAGAATGTGCGTGGATTATAGAGACCTTAACAAAAGCTTGCCCGAAGGATGATTTTCCTTTACCTCATATAGATGTGCTAGTTGATAGTGCGGCTTTATCTGCCATGTACTCATTCGCAGATAGGTTCTCGGGATATAATCAGGTTCTTATGGCTAAAGAAGACAAGCATAAGTCTGCCTATGTTACTGAATGAGGGTACGTATTGCTACAAGGTGATGTCGTTTGGGCTTTAGAATGCAGGAGCCACTTACCAGCGGATGGCCACTACGTTATTCCATGATTTGATGCATAAGGATATTGAAGTATATGTGGACGATATGATGGTGAAATCAGAGACAAGAAGCGGTCATATAGAAGCACTAGAGAAGTTCCTTGAACGAGTTGACAAATACAACTTACGGCTAAATCCCCAGAAGTATGTGTTCGGGGTAACGTCAGGCAAGCTGCTGGGACACACAGTTGGAATGGGAGGAATATAAGTAGACTCTGAGAAGATCAAGGCGATTACAGAAATGCCTGCACCGAAGACAGAGAAAGAAGTTAGAGCATTCCTCGGGAAGATTCAGTACATCAGTCGGTTCATCGCCAAGTTGACGTCGGTATGTGAGTCTATCTTCAAATTGCTAAGAAATGACCAGCCAGTGAAATAGAATGAGCAATGCCAAGAAGCCTTCGACAAGATCATAGAATATTTGGTGAAACCTCCAGTCTTGAAACCTCCAAGATTGGGCAAACCCTTGGTACTATATTTGGCCATTGAACCCGAAGCGCTGGGGGCGATGATGGTACAAGCAGATGAGACGGGGGTAGAGCATGCAGTCTATTACCTCAGTAAGAAGATGCTTTCGTATGAAGCCCGCTATCAGGAAGTAGAGAAGATTTGTTTGGCAGTAGTGTGGGCGTCCAGAAAATTGCGTCACTACTTCCAATCTTACAAGATCCAAGTGGTAGCAAAGGAGAATCCTTTGAAGTATCTGCATTCGGTGCCTTCGCTAGTAGGGAAGATAAGCAGATGGTTGGTATTGCTGACAGAGTTTGACGTGGAATATCTCACTTCTAAAGTAATCAAAGGTCGATTCGTAGCGGAGTTCCTGGCACTACAACCTATAGAAGGAGATCAATACAAGTTTGAATTCTCAGACGATGAGATCCAGGCAATAACAGTCAAAGGATGGAAGATGTACTTCGACGGAGCAGTGAACTGCAAAGGAGCCGGAATCAGAATTGTGATAGTAACCCCTGAAGGAGAAACCCTGCCTATGGCCAAGAGGTTGAAGTTCGGAGTAACCAACAATATGGCTGAGTATGAAGCATGCGCCTTCAGATTGACGGCATTGATAGCCTTGAAAGCTAAGAGCGTGGAAGACTATAGAGACTCGATGTTAGTAGTTCGACAATTGCAAGGAGAATGGGAATTGAAGGAAGAACGGTTGAAAACCTACTTGTTCCACCTCAGGAGTCTAGCACATGCTCTCCCCGATTGTAAATTCTAGCACTTGCCGCGAGAAGAGAACCAAATGGCAGACGCATTGGCTACACTAGCCGCAACTTGGGAAAATCCAGAGAAATTAGTGATGAGACCTCTAGTGTTGACAACAACAAGCAAACCTATTTACGAGATAGAAAATGTCTTGGAAGTAGAGATCGACGATGGGAAACCTTGGTACTATGACATTCAACGATACTTAGAACATGGGGAATTCCCAGAAGTTGCAAGCAGAAAAGACAGGATAGCCATCCAGAAGTTGGCTTCTCAGTATGTGAGTTTGAAATGAGAACTATACAAGAGGCAAGCGAATGGCGTCCAGCTGAAGTGTTTAAGAAAAGAAGAAGCTCAAAATGCAATGGAAGAAGTACATGCCGGAGTATGTGGACCGCACATGAACGGATTGAACTTGTCCTGCAAGATAGTGAGACAAGGCTTTTACTGGTCGACCATGGAAGCTGACTTCGCGAAGCTGGTAAAGCATTATCACAATTATCAGGCGCATGGTAACTTAAACCATTTTCCGTACACAGAGTTGCATGGGCTATCAGAGACGTGGCCTTTCTCAGCATGGGGAATTGACATGATCGGAGAGATTCGACCGCACGCATCGAATGGACATCACTTCATAGTAGTGGCAATAGACTACTTTTCAAAATGGGTGGAAGCCGAATTATTTCGCAACATTACAGCAAAGACGATGGCAAAGTTTATAGCCTGGAATCTCATATGTCGATATGGGCCGCATCATGTAGTAACAGATAATGGAGTCCAGTTTCAAGGAGAAATAAAGGCAATACTACAGAAGTACGGGATATGACACCACAATTCGTCACCTTACCGACCACAAGCAAATGGGGCAGTCGAAGCAGCCAATAAGACAATAAAAAAGACGTTAGCCAAAATGACGGAGAACTATAAAGATTGGGCCAATAAGTTGCCGTACGCCCTGTGGGGGTACAGAACTTCTGTGAGAACGGCGACGGGAGCCACACCTTACTCTTTGGTCTACGGAATGGAAGCAATACTGCCAGTGGAAGTTGAGATACAGTCTATATGGGTATTAGCAGAAACAGAGTTACCTAAACAAGAATGGACCTCGCAGAGATTTGAACAGTTAGATTTACTGGATGAGAAGAGGATGAAGTCCTTACATCACATGCAGTTATACCAAAAGAGGTTAGCTCGAGCATTCAACAAGAAGGTGCGCCCTACCAAGATCAGAAAGGGTGATCTCATGCTTAAGCAGTCGAAGCCGTCGACGATAAATCCGAGAGGAAAATTCAGACCTAACAGGGAAGGACCTTACATAGTCCATAAAGTAATGGGAAATGGGGCAGTGGGACTGTCAGACTTGGAAGGGAACGAGTTCACCGAGCAGATCAACGTGGATAGATTGAAATAGTATTTTGCCTGAGGAAAATAAGACCGAGTAGTCACTGGCAGAAGACCTAACAAAACGGAATAGGAAATTCATTCATGCATGCATGCATACACATAACGTATTTGCATTCTTTTTTGTGTTTGTTCTGTTTTGTAATCACAGGTTTCAAAGAAGAAAAAGAGAAAGCGGCAAAGACAAGCCAATTAGAAGTAGCAACAGTACAGTATTAGTATCAGTTTCGGGGATGAGTCCCAGGGTTGAGGCCTGCATCGGTATCAGTTTCAGGGACGAGTCCCAGGGTTGAGGCCCACATCAGTATAAGTTTCGGGAAGGAATTCCAGGGGGCGAAGCCCACATTATCAGCGGTTGAAAGGAAGAATTCCAGTGGAGTGAGTAAAAAAAAAAGTCATTGATGGTTATGCATATGTCCGGTGATGACATTATTTGCTGTAGGGTGAAACCTTAGAAACGATGAGTGCGAGATGCGCTCTCATCCGGTATTCTGAGTGGTTGATCTCGGCTAGACTCGCGAGCACTTGATTACGGGATCTTAGCAGTAGAAGCCTGAGTAGTCGGTGAGATGACTAGTTAAAGAGATGGCGGATTAGTGAATGACAGTTTGCCTAGATGTCCATCCTGGTTTACTTATGCTACGATATGTGATATGGTTGGAAACAAATAAAAAAAAAGTCTCTGAAAAGAAAAGGAAAAAATAGACCACCTACAACCGATAAGCGTGAAGCTACCCATGAGCGAGTATTAGGACCACCATGAGGAGAAATGCTACCTTAAAGGGTAGGTGTGTCAGAAAAAAAAAAAAAAAAAAAAAGAGAAAGAAAAAAAATTCAAAATGAAAAGAAAGAAAAAATGAAGAAAACCATATCACGTTGAGTACGAGGAAGTAATCACAGAGTATGATCAAGACATCTCAGTTGGTTAGACCCACCAATCCAATTCTCCGAGATAAAATCATCGAGTTGGTTTACTTAAGGATCAAGCTGTGAAAGAACCTCGGCACACACACACTAGGAGTCTAGTTCAGATCACTCATTCAGACGATCAGATTTGAGTGTATTAAGTACTTTGAAGGACTCTGGTTTCGACGCGAAGCATTCTTTGAGGACGAAAATATGTTTAGCTATCAGGATTATCTCGTGAGAAGTAATACTTATGAGAGCGGCAAAGAACAGAAAAATGAACTGAGACTGGGGGCGACCAGTCTACCCTTTCTCATACAACATGGTTCGGGAATAAACCATCACATCAGTATCAGTTTGGGGATGAGTCTCAGTGTCGAGGCCCGCATCAGTATCAGTTTTGGGATGCGTCCCAGGGTCGAGGCCCACATCATCATCATTTTGGGATGCGTCCCAGGGTCGACGCCCACATTCTCAGCGGTATTGGGATGCGTCCCAGGGTCGAGGTCCCCGTTTTCAACAGTTTCGGGATGCGTCCCAGGGTCGAGGCCCACTGCGTCATCAGTTGTAGTTCCGGAATGCGTCCCAGGGTCGAGGCCCCCTACATCATCAATTTTGGGATACGTCCCAGGGTCGAGGCCCACATTGTCAGCGGTATTGGGATGCATCCCAGGGTCGAGGCCCCCGTTGTCATCAGTTCCGGGATGCGTCCCAGGGTTGAGGCCCACTGCGTCATCAGTTGTAGTTCCGGGATGCGTCCCAGGGTCGAGGCCCCCAATTGGACAATTATGACCCATAGCATCACTATTTGTACAGAACATTGTGTTGTTGTACAAATTAACTATGTGACAAAGGAAAATGCTCTTTTATCATTTGTAATTGGATTACCGGGATATATAAATGATAAAAGTCCATATGATTAGTTCCGGATTAATAAGATATGAGACAATATTAATCCATTAAAGTTTAATCATTAAAACATCCCTAGTCGTAGTATTATCGAGATTGGACATCGATAATACGGAATAGACTAGTATTGCACTTATGCGCGTTGTGGGAGCATAACGGCATAATTCTCATATATTTAAGTATTGGATACTTATGCAAGTGTAATAGGAGGTTGTGTTTACCGATGGTACAGGAACAGCTTCGCTCTGGATAGACCCTCGGAATTCCATTGGTAGTATGACTATATGTCTATGGAAGTCCGAATCAGGGTAGGTGTATTTGGTCTTAACATGAGACTTGCATCGCTAATACTTGCGACAATCAATATACTTTGGTTTTGGTCGTCCAGGGCTTTAACAGGTTCTGTGTACGCCTCTTCTGGGTATATTGAGAATCGTCGTGTATTGGGTGTGATGTCAATATGGAAGTATCACTTCAGTCATATGGAGATGATGGTCACTTAGGATAAGGAACTTGTACTCTTATATGCTGCAGCTATTGGGATAATATGACTAGGTCATGTTTATCCGATTATAGAGACTAGTTACCAGAGATCTGATATGTGCTTCGTACGGGGCAGACACAATTCCAGCCCCAAGCCTAGCACGTGACATCCGATACTGGATCGCAATACACAATACTACGTATACTACGCCTGATACAGATTATATATTCCTTTAAGAATATTTCTGGAGAATTGGGTAGGCACGGTGCTTTGCTAGAAGCCAACCATGTCTTGTAAATCGGTAAAAATGTAGTACTAGGTACGTACGTGTTCGGATAGTCCAACGACCGGATTTACTGCCAACATATCCGGGGATCTCATGGGTTGCTTCCCGAAGATTCACCGATGACGTATGACTCGGACATAATTAATCTAGGATTAATTATAAGAGAGAGAAAATTAATCTATGATTAATTGCGGAGAGATTTTATTTGGGATAAAATTCTATTTAAAGAGAAAGAACAATTAATTTGGAATTAATCGAAAAAATAATATATTTGATATATTATACGAAATTAGATTTCGACGCGGAATTAAAATTAGATTTTAATTCGGGCGAACGAGTTAATTTAGAATTAATTCGCTAGCGACGTGAATAGTAATTTTGCTAGGCATAATTATTTAATAAAATTTGATTCTAATTACGTCGCAACGGAAAATTTGTTAATTCGGAATTAACGAACCCGAGCCCGGAATGTGTTTGCGGGCCCACTCGGATTTTGAATTTAAGTGGGGCCCACAACAAGTCACATCATTAGTCAAATACTTAGCTTTTATTTGATGGAAGTTAGTAGAGATTTTTGAAGTTAACTTGTTAAACACATTACCTTGATTTGTGATAGACTTTTACCAAACTTGGATTTGGTATATGTCTTTTAATTTTTTGAAAATTAAAACAAGTCAACACAACACATTTTCTCTCCTTTTCCCTTGCAAAAAACTGTGACTCTCCCTCTCTCATTTTGCTTCTCACTTTGCCGAGAGTGATAAGAAGATTTGAGGAATTTTGTTGCAAAAATTCTCAAGTTCTAGCACACAAAGAATCATTCAAAGGTGATAGGGAAACCCATCTATGAGCATGGAATCATTCACAAAGCTTGGAGCTTGAAGATCAAAATCAAAGGGGCTTGGCCGAATCACACAATGAGGAAAAGCTTGGAGCAGAATTTTTGTGTTCATCGCATCGCAAAGCCGATCAAAGTGAGTATTTTCTGCTACTTTACTCTGTTGTATTCGCACATTTCATTGCTTAATTTGATCTTGGTTTGACCTAGAAAACCCAACACCCTCTACATCATCAGTTTTGGGATGCGTCCCAGGGTCGAGGCCCACATTGTCAGCGGTATTGGGATGCGTCCCATGGTCGAGGCCCCCGTTGTCAGCAGTTCCGGGATACGTCCCATTGTCGAGGCCCATTGCGTTATCAGTTGTAGTTCCGGGATGCGTCCCAGGGTCGAGGTCCACTACATCATCAGTTTTGGGATGCGTCCCAGGGTTAAGGCCCACATTGTCAGCGGTATTGGGATGCATCCCAGGGTCGAGGCCCCCTACATCATCAGTTTTGGGATGCGTCCCAGGGTCGAGGCCCACATTGTCAGCGGTATTGGGATGTGTCCCAAGGTCGAGGCCCACTACATCATCAGTTTTGGGATGCGTCCCAAGGTCGAGGCCCACATTGTCAGCGGTATTGGGATGCGTCCCAAGGTTGAGGCCCATGTTGTCAGTTGCAGTTATTGGGATGCGTCCCAGGGTCGAGGGCCACTGCATCATCAACTCAGTTCGAAGCAGCAGGCAAGTCAGGTGGCAGCTGGCGAGCCAAAAAAGTAAAAATGCATTGCATAACTTTGATAGGATTGTCATTGTCACACACTACACAAATCCCATCAAAGTGGGGGCGACTGTAGGCACTGAATTTTTGCATATAAGTCCCGATGATGAGTCTCCTATGGAGGCACTCCTCTTTAAGTTTTGGAAGCCGCGGGAAACGGACGTCGGAAGGGAAAAGTCAGAAATTGATATCTTGTTGGACTAAATTCGTTTGCTTAGCTGTGAGTTTGCTCGTTGGACCTCTGTTTTAAAATTCATCCTCAGCCCAAACCCCCGCAAGCCACACACCACCAAGTCACACACCAAGCCCACCAAAAAGAACCAAACCCACGCCCAAAGGACCTAATTCACGCTCATCACTTTTCCAAAATAACCAATTCACACATTAAACACATGCTAAAATCAAAACAAATCACCTTCCCAAATTAAAGAAATCAAAGTAAATTAAATCATATTCCTAATTAAAAGAGATTAAATCAAATCAAACCAAATCACATCCCTAATTAAATAGATTTTTCCTTATAGCACACTAATTACGAGATATCCCTCATAATTGCAATATTCTTTCCCTTCTCGTACGAGGACAATCTCCAACCCTTTGCCTATAAAAAGAAGCCTAAACCCAACCTTAGATCCTCTGGCTCATTCTCACGAAAACACAAAGAAAATAGCCTAACATATTCACGCCCAATCACTCCAGAAAATCATCCCCATTGTCGTGAATAAACCCTGAAAACAGTCCAAACAACCACAACATAACCCCCTCCAAACCATCGAAACAGTCCCTGAAAATTATCCCAGCAACCATCGAAAACAGCCTCTGAACTGTACTTCCCATCACCGAAAATAACCCTCTGAAAACTTCCAGCAACTACCGAAAACTGCCTCCAGAAACTGCCAGCCATTACCAAAATTGCACCTCAAAAATTGCCAGTAATTACCGTAAAATTGCAGCCCCAGCACGCCTAAACAACCGCAAAACAGTAAGCCAAAACAGCCCTTATTATCGCAAAACAGTGACCAGAAAATACAGTAAAAACAGCAGTGAAACAGAGTAAAACAACAGCCCAAAACAGCGAGGCAACAAAGGAAAACGACGAACCAGTAAATCAGAAAAGTTACGGAGCACCAACCCTTCTGACGGCCGTGTAAAGCACTTCCAAAAGACGACTTAAGAGGTTAGACCTGAGGACACCCTTTTTATTTATTCTCCTTTATTTTTATTTATTTTCTTATTTTACTTCGCATGAGTATTGTTGATTAGTGTATGCTATGACTTTCGGATGAATGGAATATGTGTTCTCTCTTGCGGTATATCGGATGGAAACCCAGACGTAAATTCCGTAGCCGAATCCGAATGGACAGTAATGCTGTTTGTACTTGGGAAACAACTTCACGTACCACTTGAGAGACACACATATTTCGTTTCATCCAATCTTATGTTTATTCGTGATTTAGTCGTTTAGTATGTTATTATGCATGATTTAGCCGTTTAGTATGTTGTCTTCTTTTATGTATGATTTAGTTGGTTATTTCCAAGCATGATTAGTTATTTCCTTCGCATTAGGAATTTAATTTATGTCTATGTTTAGGTTGTTACTTATTTTCGCGTTTGATAATTCAATATGTTCATGAGATTATTGTGTGCTTGTCGTTATTCCAACTTACTTTTATGCATGCAAACTTAGATTTAGGCTTTACTTTTATGCATGCAAACTTAGATATAAGTTTTACTTTCATGTATGCGAATTAGACATAGGCTATTCTTGCGTATGTAGGTTGCATAGACTCGGTTAGATTATTGCACAAACCTTTTCATTACAAGTTGCATAAGTAAGGGATCATTCCGTACCCAATGGTTTGAGGTCTTCCCTTGCGAGGGGTGAATGCAGCCTTAAATCATTTTCCCAGTTCACACTGGGTGGCGACTCCGTTTTATTTCTCCGGTTTAGTTCCCTCGTGGGCTATTCCATACTCCCGACTAGGCTGCGAGCCTAGAACAGCATCGTCAAGTTCTGTGTCCTACAATATGCACACATATAATACGTTTACAAGATAATTCCAAGACATATCATCAACCTTAAAGAATATTAAACCCTCACATGAAAGAATTGGTAAAAATAGAAGTCCTTAAACTTCCTAATATAGGCATTATCTATTATATTTAAGATAGTAAATGGGTAAGCCCTACACAAGTTGTGCCTAGAAAGTATGGAATAATTGTCTTCAAAAATTATAAAAGAGAAGTAAATCTAACTCGAATCTCATCTAATTGGCGTATGTGCATTGATTATAGAAAATTGATAACGCAACTAGAAAAGACCATTTTCCTTTATCATTTATTGACCAAATTTTGGAAAGACGGCAGAACATCTCTACTTTTTCTTTCTTGATGGTTACTCGGGTTATTATCAAATTCTCATAGCTTTAGAGGACCAGGAAAAGACCACATTCACATGTCCTTTTGGAACATTTGCATTTAGAAAAATTTCATTTGAACTTTATAATGCACCGGAAACATTCAAATAATGCATGTTAAGTATATTTAGTGATATGGTTGAACATTATTTAGAGGCCTTTATGGATGATCTAACTGTTTTTTGGAACTCATTTGATAATTGCTTGAATAACTTGGAAAATATTTTGAAAAGATGTGAAGAAAAATGACTTGTGTTAAACTGGGAAAATGTCATTTCATGACTAATTCATGAATTATTTTGGGTTACATTGTGTCATTAAAAGGTATCAAGGTTGACAAGATAAAAATAGAGGTGATCTCCAAATTGCCACCACCAAACACAGTCTGGGAAATTCGTTTCTTTTTAGGACATGCATGATTTTATAGGAGGTTCATTAAAGACTTTAATATCATATCTAAACCATTGTGTAACCTTCTATTAAAAGATGCAATATTTGAATGGATAGAAGATTGTCAAAAATCATTTGAAAAGATTATTAGTCTTTTAACTTCTGCTCTTTTCATGCAATCTCATGATTGGTATTTGCCTTTTGAGCTAGTTTGTGATGTCAGTGGCTATGCAGTTGGCGCAGTTTTAGGACAGAGAAGAGAAGGTAAGCCATATGTAATTTATTACGCAAGTAGAACTTTAAACAACGCACAAATGAATTACGCCACATAAAAAGAACTACTTGCTGTAATATTTGTATTAGATAAATTTCAATCATATTTAATTGGTTCATCAACCTTTTTTATCCTGATTATATTGTTGTTATATATTTGATATCTAAACAAAATGCAAAGCCAATATTACTACGATGAATTTTACTGCTTTAAGAATTAAATCTCAAAATCAAGGACAAAAAAAGAGTAGAGAATGTAGTAGTAGATTATTTATCGAGACTTAC
This sequence comes from Zanthoxylum bungeanum, assembly GCA_019454045.1. Classification (NCBI taxonomy): domain Eukaryota; kingdom Viridiplantae; phylum Streptophyta; class Magnoliopsida; order Sapindales; family Rutaceae; genus Zanthoxylum; species Zanthoxylum bungeanum. The sequence continues at coordinate 23,046 of SKCR01052888.1, read as the reverse complement.
AAATGATTCATTAATTGACACAACTCCTATCATTGACTCTTTTCCTAGTGATTTTTTTATTTTCTATAAATACAATGCATTGATATGCTAACATTGTCAATTTTTTTACAACAGGGAAAATACCCTCAAACTGAAGTAATCAAGATAAGAAGAAATTTTTGACCGAAGTCAAGAAATTATACTGGGATGATCCATATTTATTCAAGTATTGCTCTGGTCAGATTTTCCGACGATACATGTCGGACAATGAGATAAGTAGTGTTATTAAGTTTTGTCAAGTATGTGAATGTCATTTCTTATCTAAAAAAGATCTGTAAAAATCTTACAGTGTTGATTTTATTAGCTCATCTTATTTAATGATACATATACTTCTTGCAAAACTTGTGAAAATTATCAAAAATTAAGATCCATTTCTAAAAGACACATGATGCATTTAAATCACATCATTATCATCGAAGTTCATTTCCACCGTCATTTGATTTTTTTGTACATTTTAATTGCAGACGATTACGTCTCAAAATGGGTTGAGAATATTCCTTATCAAAATAATGATCATAAAATAGTGATTAAATTTTTAAAGGAAATTATTTTAAGTCTATTTGGAATCTCTCGGGCCATTATAAGTGATGGAGGTAAACACTTTTGTAACAAGTCTTTAATGAAAATTTATGAAATTACAAATAAAGTTTCTACCTCCTATCACCCTCAAATAAATGGTCAAGTTGAACTAGAAAATAGAGAAATCAAACAAATATTAGAAAATAAGGGTCAACCCAAATCACAAAAATTGATCTCTTCGACTGAATGATACACTTTGAACATACCAAACAGCTTACAAAATATCTTTGGGGATGTCTCTCTATCGTCTAGTTTATGGAAAACCTTATCATTTGCCTGTAAAACTTGAGCATAATGCATATTGGGTTATTAAAGTATTCAATTCAAACCTTGAAAATGTCAGCCATGAATGCAAATTATAATTAAATGAACTTGAAAAGTTAATGAATGATTCATATGAGAATGTGAAAATTCTTAAAGCAAAAACTAAAACTTTTCATGATAGTCGAATTTCACAAAAAATATTTGAAATTGGTCAAAAAATTTTACTTTATAATTCTCGTCTTCATTTATTTTCTGGAAAATTGAAATCCAAATGAAGTGGCATATTTATTGTGAAGCACGTTTATCCATATAGAGCTATTGACATTGAGAGCCGTAGGGATGGTGATGTATTCAAAGTAAATTGACAACGTTTGAAATCATTTTTGGAGTGTTCAAATTTTCAAGAATCTTTATTTTTTTCAAACCCAATGTACTGTGATTGATGCATTCTAATTTGTTATTTTTTCATTTTCTTTTATTTTTGTCTAATTTTCATTTTTTTTCTTTGTGTTTTGTAGTATTTTTTTAGTGTCAGTCTTGCACCTCGATTAAATAGCGAATAACGGTACTTTGTGACTCTAAGTCAATTCTTTTAATTTCCTAAAATTACTGATACCTTACAATCAAGGCATTGAATAAAATCTCATAAAACTCCCAAATATTTTCATTCTCTCCCTCAAAATGCTCTGACAAAAATTTACAAAGCATGTACTGCAAGAATCGAGCTTCTTATGATCAATGGTATTATTAATGATAATCGTTTGGTAATTGAAATAACGGTTCATTTGGCAGGTGAATTGTCTAATTCATTCATCTCTTACATCCCTTATTTGGGAAAAAACACATATGCTAAGAAACGTAATGCTAAACAATTATGTGTTTGTTATAAATGCGCATGTTGGACGTGCAACACCGTTGTCATCATTTAGGAATGATTTTTGAAAATTGTGAAGATAAAAATCAATTCATTAGAGATGGCTTGATTAAGAAGTCATTAGATGATATATCATTGACTCTTGAAATGCATCCTAGTGGTGCATATAGTGATTCGTAATTTACATACACAATTTCAAAAAGAAAGACAATAATAAAACCTTGGGAATCTAATTTAAAAGACAATGTTTGCCAATTTGTAAGAAAATTAGATGAGAAGCATATCACCGACCTATAGAGGTATTCAAGTCGTTATTGGACGTAAAATTAGAGGAAGATGTGAGCAACAATCACAACTACCAGTACATATTGTTTCAAATAACTGTTTTGATTTCCTTTATTTTAAATTACTGTTTCGATTTACTTTAATTTACTATTTTGATGTCCTTTACTTTAATTTTTTTGACAATATCTAATTTTTTTGACTTTCACGATTTATTATACTACTCCTCTGACAATTATCATTTAACATATACTGGTGCCTTTATTACTCACCATTTTTCAGGATCTATAAATACAATTCATCATTTCACTCTTCGACACATCTAAATAAGAGAGAGTGCAAAAAAAAACATAAAACTTCAAGACGACGAGTCACTAATATTTGTGTATTTTGTGGATCCGGCTCTGGAAATAAACCAGACTTTGTTGAGGCCGTAAAAGAATTGGGCAGGGTTATGGCGGAAAGAAATATGAATTTAGTATATGACAGTGGTAATCTTAGATTGATGGGATGTGTTTCAAAGGTCGTGCAAGAAGGTGACAGTCAAGTTTTATAGATCACCCAAAAATTTTGGCAGACGAAAACCTCATTGGTAAAACAAATGGAGAAAAATATATTATCTCACGTATATCTGAAAGTCCTACTGAAATGATTAATAATGTTGATGCTTTTATTACTTTACCAGGCGGACTAGGCACTTTAGAAGAAATCTTCACAGTTGCGTCATAGACGAATTTGAACATTCACCAAAAACTCATTGTACTATTAAATGTAAATCATTTTTTCGATTTTCTTTTAATATTTCTTGAGGATGCACTCACATTAAGGTCCTGGGTTCGAATCCATGGAGTACATTTCTTGTAAGAGCTTGGGACTACCGGGGGTTTTGTCTGCTCTACTTAAGCCCAGAATGGGTGGTTTAAGGGTGGCAAAAAAGCTCGGGCCCAGCCGAGATTTGGCCCGACCCGAGGTCAAAAAACTCGGGCCGAGCTTTAAAATGGGCGGCCCGGCCCGGTCTTAAAATAAATAAAAAATTATATATATTTATATAATATATATATTTATATAATAAATTTTATATATATATATATATAAATTTTTATATTAAAAAAATCGGGCAGGGATTTTCCTGGGCCCGGGCCTAAATGATAAGCCCGGCCCATTGCCACCCTTAACCCTTAGGGTGGTTTGGTGGCGGGGTTTCCAACTATTCAAAAAAAATTATTGAGGATACTAAAAAACTTAGGATCATTTCGAAACCAGCAAAAGATAGTGTCCTTACTAACTCGAGCAATTAAGTCAATATGGACGTCTTGCCTAAGCATGCAGTGATTGTTCGCGTAAAATGGTGGAGCTTGAGTTGGTTTTTTTTTTTAAAAGTTAATAAGTTTGATTTCGTAACCTCTCTAACTCGAGCAATTAAGTCTGTAGGGGTATCTTAACATCTAGTGTCTTAAAACCAAATGGCCTGAAAGTCACTGGCCCAAAGCTCGTTACATGGGTTAAAGAGAAAGCTTAAGGGAATCATACATTTTTTTTTTACATATGAGATCCAAACAATTAAATCATTATGGGTGTCTTAACACCTAATGCCCTAAAATCAACTGATTTGGGAGTCATTGGCCCAAAGCTCGTTACAATGATTGAGGATTTATTATTTTAAAAAAAAAACTATATGTATACATATATAAATAAACTACCATTGCAAAAAAGGTGTGAACTCTGATATAATTTTAGGACAAAAATATTATTTGTTTAATAAGACCCAAGAATATTGTGGGCACAATGAATTGATTAATATTTTGTCTCATGTGTGTATGGAAGAATAGTAAAAAGTATATAAGGATTTTCTTATTTGATAATTTAGAAAGAAAGAAAATAATTATTAACTTGGATAAAAAAATGTCTTTTCATTTTTTCACTTAAATTAATAGGCACTAATAATAAGTTGATTGGGGTGTGATAAATATTAAAAAGTGTACATTTAATAAAAGAGAAATGAATCATTTTACACTTGTAGTTTTATTAATACTCTTAACTTAGCACATTTGTGAAATAATAATTAAATTTATGTTTTATTTATGTTTTATTGTGTTTTTTGATTATTGTGTAGGCAAAATTTTACTTTTGATACTTAAGAGAAAAATAAATATGGATTTCGAAAGCCCGGAAGCCCAAAGAAGCATGGAGATTGAGTTCGAATAAAATATAAAATGATTGACTATGTTGATTCGTTGTTGGATGAGCTTATCGTAGAACTGACTATACAAGATAATATTCATTAAAAACTAATAATAATAATTGACTTGGAAAATGATAATTCACCTTTCGATGGATTGTCATATTTGCAATTGTACTTTTGTTATAAATAGAGGTGCTCATCACCTCAATCATCAGCTTCCTCCATATTCTCTCTCGAGAATTTGTGGAGAGTTTCAGCTCTTGTGTGTTTATTTTTCAATCTTTGTTGTAATTTATTTCACTTCAGTTAATAAACTTATGTTATTTTTATTCATATCATGAGTAGCTAATTTACATCTAGTTGGGGTAAAAGGGTGAAGCTATTGGAATAAAAATATAGATGATTTTTACTTATGTTATAAATATAGATGTGTTATTTCCTAATTAATATTTATATATATTTTTTTATTTCTTGTTTATGTGGGAGTCTTGACTATCTGTAGACAATCCTTAGATCTACCGTTGTGGATCCATATTGACTGGTACAGATAATACATGAATCTCATAATTTATGTTATTTTCTATTTATTTTTATTATTTATATGAGAGTCTTGACTCTCTGTAGACAGTCCTTAGGCCTGCCGTGATGAACCTATATTCACTAACACAGATAATACTTGGACCTCATAATTTATGTTATTACTTATTTAATTTATGTACTTTTCTCATCTATGTAAGAGTTTTGACTCTCTGTAGACAGTCCTTAAGTCTGTCATGGTGGACCCATATTGACTATCACATATAATACTTGATCTCCATAATTTATGTTATTGTCTAATTAATATTTATATCTATCTCGTTTATGTACTTAATAATGAAATAAATTAATTGGAAAATAATAACAGTTTATGTGTTATAAAAAGTAAAATTATTTTTATATTTGAAACACCAAGAGTGGATTTTCTAGCATCAGTATTTTATTTTATTAATGCAGTCCAATTTAAATGTTCACTACTTTTTTTAATTTAATCTTTTATTTTATTACTCGTATTGTTATTTTATTTTACTAAATTTATTCCTTGTGGATCGACCCCGGACTCACATGGTTATTAAATTACTCCGACACTCTTATATTTGAGAGTAAAGAACCACTTTATGAGTGTGTCAAAAATACCCCAACATGTGTAACGTTACAAATAATCCATATTATTCGTAATTAATTGTCTCAGTGCTCTACGATTATACCTTATTAGTGGGACTCTAGGTTCAGGTATATCTATCACGAAACACATTTTTTGTCTATAATTTTCCCACTCACAAATTATGACGATCACTGATAACCACGTTGAACCATACAAGTCGAATTCTAAGCATATCGAATAATCCTTCCATCATGAGCTATCCGAATTATACATGAGATATAGATGAGAGCGTCAAATCTTCGTAGTGTATAATTCATATATGTATCGCGACATATTCGTGATTCTTTAGATAAATATTCAGAACTCATTTTCGCGGTATACTTCGGCCAAGGATTTAAAGAATCACGCAATGTATACCTAAGTCCCGCACACTCGACTGGCATATCCTCTTTGGATACATCACATGATATCGTGGTATCTCAAGTCAAAGGACTAACTATGCTACTCGACTCGAGAAAATTTCCATTGATGTTGGTATGTCATCTATTAGAAATTCTTCTGGTGAGTCGTTTAGTGCTCATTAAATAAACATATATATGTCTATACAAGTCTCTCAGGACTCATGATTTATTGGGACAAACCATCGGACCAAGTCTCGATATACGACATGTACTGAACTCAACGAATTTTACTAACCGACCGATGTCAGCAAATCTTGACCATGAACTTTATTTGAGAATATACCACAAGTAGTGACAGCTCTCAATGTAAATTACAAACCTCATTGTAATTGTATAACTATTGTATATTCTTGGGTCTTTGTCTAATATATACATCACTAAACCTCAATTAGTTTCAATCTAATCAAAATAAGATCGAATGTGTATATAAAAGACAAGATGTGTTACCATTAAATAGATAATAAAATGAGAATATGATTGCTCGTATTCATGAACTTGTCATAAGTACGATACGTATTGACGCTCAGAGAACCAACCCCAATAGTATGATGTACCCGAGAATATCTCTGTTAAAAGGTAAAAGGGTCTCAAATATTGCAACATCTTTTCTGCCAACGGTCATTCCTCATTAGAATGCAAACTTTTATATTGTGGCTCAACTGCGTTTAGGCGAGAAAACATATTTTTATACCTCACTGCAACATAAAGCATACAAAATATGGTGTTCCACCTATTTGAACAATCAAACACCAACTTTTTATCATCTATAATTTGCAAGTGACCTACAAATATCTCAAATTTTTCCATCCTTTTTGGTGATGAACTCCAATAAGACATACTCTCCCTAATCTTTTCAATACCACCCTGAATCGCATCCACCCCATCTTTCACAATTAAGTTCAAAATAGGAGTTACACACTTCATACGAAAAAATTACCATTACATAGCAATGGTAACTTGAGAAAGACACTTCGTCACATGTTAGCACAATCACAATTGTGACCTAAGTCACATTGTCGACCTTCAGTCAAATTTATAATGTCAGTCATATTAGTTACCTCAATCATATTATCGGGCCTCGATCACATTGAATATAGTTATAATTGTGACATCAGTCACATTATCAACCCTCAATTACATTGTCGATACTCAATTATATTACTGACGGACACAATTGTAACTTTAATCACATTATTGTCCCTCAGTCACACTCGTTATTTCAATCACATTGTCGATCCTTAATCACATTCTGGTTTCAGCTCTCAATTTATGAGCTCAGTCGGCTCAGCAAATCCTTCTACACGATGACTAGAAACTGTTTGATATAAAGTTCGATGAGCTTATAACCTAGTTTATATTGTCACTGCACTACTTATAAATTAGCTTATAATAGTTTATACTTTTTGTCAATACTCTCTACCAAACAGTACCGAATCGTGTCGGATCTAATTGTAATTTTAGGCACTATGGATTGAAACTGTTTCCCATTCGTCTAAGTAAACTTCTGACTAGTACTAGTGTATATAATATCCTCATTTAACAAAATATATTTACTAGCCCTGGGCATTATCGGATTCGGATCGGATCGAACCAAATCCGAATCCGATCCGATTCGAAATGCTCTGAAATGTTTGATTCGTTCGGACCGGATCATGTTATCGAACTCGATCTGATTCGAATTATTTCGGATCGGATTGGTCTGATCCGAAATATGATGATTTCGGTTCGGATTGGTCCGATCCGATCCGAATTCGGTACACATAATCTGGTTTTGAGTCAAAAAAATCGAGCGGATCGGATCGGATAAAATCCGATCCGAAATAATTCGAATTTTTTTTATTTAATATGTAACGACGTCGTTTTGCATATTAAATAAAATAAAAAAATCGAGCGGATCAGATCGGATCGGATAAAATCCGATCCGATCCGAAATCCGTCGAACCGGACCAACTCAATTCGATCGGATTTGATAATCGGATCGGATTCGATCCGATGCCCACCCCTATTATTTACACAAATTCCTTCTTTCAAAATGTGTCGTCAAACCCAAATGATATAGAGAAGCTTAAAAAAAGCCCGAGTATGCTTCTTTTAGAATTAGAGGCAGCCGTGAAACTCAACTACATCAAGTTTTTGTCTACAAAAGTTACCTGAAAATAAGTGAACATTTTTTTTAAACTAAAATACAGTTGGCCGCTATCACAACCATAGCAGTGTACTCACCGTCCTCTCTCCCCTCGCCGTCTACTTTGGCTATCCTCCTAAGTTATGAAAATCATAAGTTATATATCAAATCAAGTGCAAAGAAGAAGATGAAAAGAAACAGACGGACTTCATGAAGTCAAATGTGTATGGTACAAATCTGAGAAGCTCTCAGTAATAACTTCCATAATAAGTCGGGGGAACGGAGGCAGGTTGCTGAGAGGGGGTTACTGTTGCTGCTGTAGTAGGTTGCGAGTAACCTTGTTGAGGAAAGGCCTGCTGAAATTACAACCAAACTATTAGTCTAAATATAGAAGAGAAGAACGACAGCAAAAAATACATCTTTTTCAATTGGTTAAGGGATCGAAAGAAAGCATTTGCTCCATGCATGTGAATACACAAATGCATTGTATTTTGGCTCTATCATCACCTGGTACATAGTTCAAACACATTTCTAAGGTTATATAAGATTTTAGCATGCCTGTTCCCATTAGTATTTATAGCTTACGGTAAACTACCTTGACTCAAGCAGGTAATTACTTTTCCTAAGAGATATTACTTTAGAATTAACCTAACAACACGAGTCAACAAGACAGTTGCCGAATTGCTAATGCAAGGCTACATAGAACTTTGGAAACGACAGTAAATGAGTCCTTGAAGAAAAAAGTGACGAAATGAAAAACAGGTCTTCCAAACATATGAAAAACAAAAGAAAGCAGATCAACATTTTGCAGTTCCACAAATATCTTACAAAATCATACATCTAAAAATTGCATATGTCAACACCCTTGAAGTATAAAGCTATATATACACGGCGAGGATTCTATCCAAACTCCCAAAAAGAAAATGTAATTTTTTCTGGACCATGAGTATCTAACGGTCAATAGCTCTCATTTAATATGTTTAATATATTAAGTTTTATTATTATAAAATTGAAAATAGAACTCTGGGCAGCTTTCCAATCTTTTAAGGGGAGCATTTAATGCTTCCACCAAATCTTCTCAGAAATTAAAAATAATTTAGTAATAAGATACGAAAATCAATGTTCTAAAAACGGCCTAGGCAGCCCCTAGGTGGTTGTTCCGATTATACATAAAAACGGTTGTTAGGAATGTCAGGCGATTAAACAGGTTTAGGCGGCCGCCTATGCGGTTCTAGGCGGGTATGTACGTTTTTTCCCCAATTTTTTTTAATGTTTTGAATAAAAAATAAAACCGCATAGCCTATCCTTCTAAGCAGCGCCTAGAAGGCTTAGACGTTGGGCACTCCCCCACCGTACGCCTACCGCCTAGGTTTTTTTAGAACATTGACGAAAATGAGTAGATCACTTTTGTAGTGTTTTAAATAGTTCTTTCCAACCACTCTCGCTTTTCTTTTCCAAAAAATTCAGCATTCTATTTCTTTCACTTTTTTCCATCTCTCGCACGAGTCGCCCATTAAAATCAATGTTCCAAAAATATACTGTTTACTTTTGTAGTTTATTTTTTTCCTTGCATGTCGTGGTAACACAATACATAAAAGAAATGTAAATATTGGACTTTTAAGTTCTGCCACATACCTGGGCAGGATATGCAGAAGGATAAGCACCATAAGCAGCATTCTGTGGCACTGATGCTGGTGGAGCAGGATAACTGCTGCCATAACCACTATATGCACCATATGCAGCCTGATACAGAGGGAAAAGTGCTGTCAACAAACTAACCACACTATCAAATGCACAATCCAAATGTTGGAAGGAGCATATCCACAGGTTAAAGGAAAAGCCTAGTATGTATCCTTCTAAAATCATACTTCTTATAAGCGCCAAACAGTGTTGTGATTGTTTTTAATTTAATTCTCCCCAAATTGGGTAGTTTTGCCAGCTAAAGTTTTCCTATTAGACAAACCATAAAAGCAGAAGAATAACTATTGATAAAACAAATGCAAAAGAAAAATCAAAATCTAATTGTGCAACTAAAGCTTGTATAGACTTAAAATGCAGATCACGACCACACATTACAGCATTTGTCAAATCCTTGAATATTTACCAATGAAGAGGAAAGTGAAGTGCTTAAGCTATAAAAAAGCATGATAAGGACCATTTTATGACAAGTACTTTTACTTTTTTAGTTTTAAAAAATTAGAAAAACATACAAAATTCTCAAATTATCTAACCAGACTATCCCTTTTTTAATTTTTAGTGAAAATATATATATATATCTTTCCCATTCCATTTTCTATCAAAGCAGATTTTCCATGGGTCTCGTACCTTCTAGTATAATATTTGCAATTAGATGTTACTTTCCCACAGTATTTGTTTGGAAATGATTTACAAAATATTATTAGTATATAATAAATGGATTAACAAAAAGGATATGCATTCATTTACATTTACGACTCGTTATATGCACGAGTCTATAAATAAATTAAAAAACATATTATTCCCTTAAGGTATAAAAAAGTTTAAAAAAATTGAATAATGGATATATTTATAGCAAATTGGACACTGGATTTATTGTAGGTCAGTGTCATTGATACATTGCGCAGACAAATCTATACATAAATAGATATGTATTAAATTAAAATTACTTGTAATTTAAATATACGAAATCAATGTATTTTATCAGTATATGTCGTAGCTATTGACAAGTTGTACAGACAACTGGATATATTAATGGCAAATTGGACACTCTGTATAAATTTGCCGTGTAGTACAGCACTGTCTAATTTGTCCTGTAATACAACTACTAGAAAATAATTTTTCATGAATAATTCATTCTACCCCACACATTTCTCAGTTTTACATATTTTCAGACAAACTCATTAAAGATTTGTCATTTCTATATTCAAGAGAAAATTCACAAACCCATACTGAAAGTACCAAACGCACCATAAAATTCCTAGTAAAGTAAAAAAAAAAAACAAGTTTACGGTTCACAACAGCCGGGGCTTATATAGTGAAGACAAGTATTGCACAACCAAATTCTAAAGTACGATCTATCTCAAAATGCAACATTTTAACTTAAATCAAGAAACCTAACTAGTAGCCAACTCCTAGAAATGTCATGCTCACAACAAATTATGGTTAAAAAGTTCTTTTCTACCAGTGCAGAACAAAACCTTAATGAAAAAACATTCTACCACAACTTCCAAAGAGTCCAGTCCAGAAAGGGCAATATACCTGCTGACCATAGCTCGGGTTCCATTGTTGTGCCTGTGTAGCTGGTGGCCAAGCTTGTGGCTGAACACCATAGCTAGCTGCCCAAGGATTTTGTGAACTTGGATAAGCACTCATCAAAGATTGGCCCGGTGAAGGAGCACCAGAATAAGATTTGGCCATCTTTGCCCTTTCTGATGCTAAAAAATCATCTGCATGACGTTTCTTTAGTTCTGATGTGCTTCTATGAGGTAAGAAAAGTCTGGCATGCCTATCTTCAGCCTTCTTGATCGACTGCGCATCTCCAAAGAGACCCAAAAACTACAAATAATAGCTAGCATATTAGACTTCAAGTCATACATGTTCTCTTCAACATGAAAATATTTTCTGCGCTTTTCAAAACAGAATTTAGAGAAGACACCGAACATAACTTTTACTGCCCAAAAACTCTTTCAGATACAAGCGACAAAGAGAATATCACAAAGTTTTTGTTATCAAGAAATCAAAGTTGCAACATATATTCGAGTCTTAAAAGTACAACATTAAAATTTTCAGTTCCGTTACAGCACAATTTTTCAATTATGAGTCGAGGGTTTATATACCTTAAATTCCAAAAATATTATCTTTCTTTTTTGTTTTGTCAAGAGAAAATTGTCAACTCCAAGCCAAACTAACCATTCAAAAAAAATAAACAAATGCTTAAATACTAATCCAAATATCTACCACAATGACATAACCATTGCAAACTTAACAAGTAACAGTTTTCAGACTTACCAAATATTAACTATGACAAGAGAAGATGGTCTCTAGACCTTTTTTTTCCTATTCATTAAATGTATTCAGCTTCCAGAAGAAAAAAAGAAAATCCAAACTTCACACTTCACACTTCACACTTGATTACCTCTAGAAAAATGCAAGATAGCTCTTCCCTGTCAGCAGCATTCGAAGTGTTAGGGCTATCTGAATTTGGCATAAGGAACTTATCAACCAATGGCTCCAGATAATTAATTTGCTTTGGTGGAGACTGAATAGACTCGAAATGAATCAAGGCCTGGATGTTAAAGAACAGAAAATCAAGATATTAGCTAATAGAAAGGGCATTGTTGAAATGAAATACAAAAGGAAAGTGCATAAGCTCTCTGTAAGTGTGTGCGGCAGGGGAGGGGGAGAGAGAGTGAGAGAGACGGACACACAAACACGGAGTAGGAAAAGAAAGAGGGGGGCGCAAACCTCTAGAAGTGGTTTTGAAAGTTGGACATGGTCAAGTGATTCAACGAGAATTTGCCGAGCTTTCTCTGCGTTTCCAGAAACCTAAAGGAACAAGAGGAACGTGATAGTAACTTTGATTAAAATAAAACCTAAGTAATGGCAAACCGACATTTTAAATTTCAAAGATAAATATCATACTAGATTCAAAAAAGTACAAGAATGAACCCATACTAACTACTACTAATGTAATCATCAACCATCAAAGAACAAAAGTTCCGCAGTCATTTATATATACAAATCAAAAGACTCGGCAAATGGAGAAACAAACAAAACATAAAAGTAAATAGTACATTCAATTACACAATCACGCTAGTCTATGCCAAAAATAGATGCCAGATTTACTAAAATAACCTGTAAGAACCATACCAGAAGAAAAACCAACAAAAAAACTGACTGTAGCATTTCACAAATGCATATGATATAAACATATGGTCGAATATTGTAAAATTCATTTTCCACTAATGTAAAAAAAAAAAAAAAAAAAAAGTTCCTGATTTCGTTCTTTATGGGATACAGTGAGATGATAGCTCAAAACATAAACCAAAGCAATTAATCATAAGCTAGTTTATAATTCAGCAACAAAATGATCGGATGAAAGCACAAAAGTAAAAATTGACCCACCAGGTGCAAAAATCTGGAGTACTGAGCATACAACATGGGTAATGTTTGTGAATGCTCTTTCCCTTTTTCAATGGCTATGGCCTGTTCATATAAAGAAAAGGCATCTTCAAGATTCCCCTGAAAAAGCAAGAAAAACAATCAAGTAAAACACGCAACAACTTTTATTGATACTAACATAACTCAGAAACTGAGGTTAAAAAAACCTACCAGTCGACGTTCCATGTTTGCATGTTTAATAATTGCTTCAAGAAGGCCAGGAGAAGTTTCTGTATGTACAAGTTGATAAGCAGCTCGAGCGCCATCTATATCCCCATTCTGCTCTTTGAATCGGGCAGCAAATAGATGAATCTCTGGCAGCCTCTGTTCAAATTTTGGTGATAAACAAACAGCTCTCATTAGTAAATTACAAAAGAGAGGAAAAAAAAGAGGTAATTGGTATGTTGCATGCCTAAAAATCAACACCAAACTGGAGGTGTGCTTCCAAATATTATTCAACTGTCATGTGTCAATACTATGTACAGTTCGAACATCACTTACCAAAAGTTAATAAGACCAGATAAAATTGGATGAAAAGCAGAGCAAGCCAAAGACATTATTAATGAAAGAACAAGAATATCCCTCATTAAAAGGGTACCAAAAATATAAGAATATCCTTCATTTTAATATGAGAACCAATAACACATGCTTCCTTATTATTATTTGAAGAAAAGAGGAAAGAGTACAAGCTTCATGGCAAAATATCATAGTCAGATGCATATTCAGTACCTTCACAAAGACTTGAGTTGCACGAGCAAGTGCATTTTCTGCAAGATCCGTACTTCCACTGGCTTCCATGCACAAAACATATCGTATCCAGTACTCAGGATAATTGGCACATGCTATCAAACATCTTTCATATAGCTTGACCACCTAGGGCACAATAAAAACACATAGCAGATCAAGATGTGTGATAATTCATCAATAATTGAGCCAACGAGACAATATAAAGCACAAAAGAGATACGCATAAGAAATACTCCATTAGTGGAACAGAGAGGCCCCTCATATATGAAAGAAGGGACCCTCCTTGCTTGACATATATATGGTTAGGAAGACAAGAACACACCTGCATGCATAACATGGCAACTTTAAAAAGAATAGAATATACTATACAACACATCACGAACCTAAAACGTCCACGGACAAATGAGAGTTTGAAGTACTTAGCCTTAAAGTAACCAAATCGAAGGCCCAGCCTTTGGTCTCAGTTCAATTTCCCGTTTAAAAAGTTGCTTCACCCAACGATTTAGCCAATAAAGCAAATGACGCAGCAGATATTGCTTAACTGTGAGTCAACTTATAATCAAGAGATAACTAAAAGCTACAAACCAGAGATTCTCAAAGATGGACTGCAAACAACCTCACATACCTTGTTGAAGTCACCAGCTCTTTCAATAAAGTCCAGATAGTTTTGCCAGTTTTCAAGTTCAGTGACACTCAATGGCTTGACATGAAAATAGGGCCTCCTAATAGCTGATTCAAAACCAATGATTTTTGAATCGAACTCTTTAGCTTTCTTATACATCTCTTCTCTAATGGCAATATACTTTTCCAACTCCTCCGCTTCTGTTAAGCCAGCACTCACAGGTTCAGAAGTTTGTTCAGCAGCATCAGGTTGAACCTCTTCCTCATTTGCTTTTACTTCACCACCAGTCTCCAAAGGTGGTGCTGCTGCAGCAGCAGCGTCTACTTCCTCAACAGTCCTTAATTCTGATAAAGGTCGACTTGCAGCAAACTCCTTGAAACTGTAAAATTGCACCGCTGGTATATTAGAAAGGTATAGTGCAAAAAACTGAAAGTGAACCGCATAAAATTAAAAGCTTATAAAACAAATAAGTATCCAAAAAACAGTTGGCTCATTTCCAAGCAGATAAATAAGAAGTATGACAATTGACAAGGAATGCTCGTACATTGCAACAAAATCAAAGCCAACTCACACTCTTTCTGCACACCTATACAATCATGGATTCCATTTAAAAGAACACAGACGTTAAAAAAAAATAATCATGAAGTTATGCACCCTAAATGTTTTGTCACACAGTCACACTACATATAAGCTTTGCACCATATGAACAATGCACAACGAAGAGACTCCCTCCGGCACTAGTAAATTCAACAGCTGTGCATAATAACACAGTCATGAAGCATGTATGAAAGTAGGTGTGTGCTCGCACACAAGTTTGCATAAATATATCAACGATGAAATGACTACCATAAAACACACATACGGAAAAGTCCATTAAAAAAATATATAATTTCAAAAGTACAACGAACGGTCAATCATGCTCGTCATTCCAAATAATAACCAAACAAGAAATTACCTGCTGCAATACCGATCTAATTGTTGAATTGGATTTTCTAGAATCCTAGTGTAAATCATCGCAACCCGGCTCCACTCCTGCTGCATGTACTCGTATTCAATGTATTTGTCCCAAAGCGGGTATGACAAGTAATCAGTCCCAACATATGCCAACCCTCGTTCAAAAAGCCTGAACCACCATCAGAAAGAAGGAAATTTGTTAAGAGATAGGTATAGCCATTAACTGAGCTACTGAAAACACATCCACCAATGGAGACAGCGGCACTAATCTTGAAGGAGAACAATTCACTCTAACTGCATATGATATGACACATCTAAACGCTACATTTACCTTCCTGATAAAACCATACTATGTCCGAAATGGAGCAGTGAAAGAGGCCATCTTAGCCCCTAACTGGTCGAGATCTTCCCAGCAGCGTTTTGCAAAATGATTCACCTCATATGTCAAAGTTGAAGACAACTATGGCAAGGCCTCAGGAAAATAATGGGAGAAATGAAGAGGCCAAAAAAAGTTTTAACATCAAATAACTACACAACTAAGACACAAGCCCTCAAATTCAACAGTTTGCACACACACAAAATCACTCATAAAGTGCACTCCCATCAAACCTTTCTGCAAGCGTAAGAACTGTTGCAGGCATATTGAAATAATATTAGAAGTCAACAAAAAAAAAAATACCAGATCCTTTCAACCGAAAAAACTCACATAGTCAACATCTCCCAATGCAGACCAAAAACAGCAATGCATAAATGAACAGCTATTACCTTCGGATAGTTTCAGGATCTCCATACGTGTTTATGGCAAATATGCAGTAATGCAGCCAAATGTCTACTGAATATGTCACCCCTTGAACTGCTCGTTCGTAAACCTCCACAACTTTGTCCATGGAGCCCACACGTGCCTCGTGATCAGCATACTTCTTCCAATAACCATAACACAATGGAAATTCAGCCAAAAAAGCATCATAAACTCTTCGTATTTTCAGTATATTGTCCTGCACAGAAGGTATTGATGAAAATATTATTCCAAAAGCACAAAGCCAATTATGTTGCGTCCCACACATCCATAAGCCACATCGCATACACACAAACTAAATGATAACACCAACCAGTGGAGGATTTCCGGTTTAGCCATTCAAATTGACCATCCTTCATAATGAACTTATCTACCTAGAACAACATACCTGTGACAGCTTCTCTGTCTCTTCAAGTAGGGCAGTCCATGCACTAAAGTCAGAGGAATTAGCCTTCACAATGGTCCATAGACGATCTTCTTCACCTGACATTGCTGGCATAAAGATGTGGGGGCGAAATGAACATACAAGATCCCAATATCATGAACAAATAAAAATATAATCTACAGGGTATCACCAAGACACCAATGAACATTCAGTTCCATGACCAAACATGAAATATTAAATATACAATGCAAAGTTACTCCTATAATACAAGTAACCAAAATATTATCGGCATGCTGAGGCATACAGATGATATTCTAGGATATAAACAGTATAACCAATGATCAATCATTTTAAGTTTGA
This sequence comes from Zanthoxylum bungeanum, assembly GCA_019454045.1. Lineage (NCBI taxonomy): Eukaryota > Viridiplantae > Streptophyta > Magnoliopsida > Sapindales > Rutaceae > Zanthoxylum > Zanthoxylum bungeanum. Next base: position 6,097 of record SKCR01052888.1, on the reverse strand, counting down.
AGTCTTCAAACAGCCGAAAACCAAACCCCAAACAAATGAAAATTTAGAATTGAGGATAAAAAAGAAACCATTACATCTATAAAATGAATCGTAAAGAGGAAAATGGATCATCACAAGGACAGCTTAAATAAAAATACATGGGAATAAATTCAAGTTTAATGAGAATGGGGGATTCTTTAACCAATCCCAAGTGTGAGACCCAGAGCATTTAACACAAATGCCAACCAATTTCAGGACTTTAGGTTATATATGTCTGGAAACATAGCATAAGCGTAGTACAGTAAAAAAATCTTACACTGCTGTTTCATGGCACGGACTCTACTTTTTGTGAAACTTAAACGTGAATACAAAATTTTGAATAACGAAATAGTGGCTGTAAGAGAACCAAACCCGCTATCCAGAAAGTTCCATTAAATCACTCACACTCCTGAAGACACTCATGCCTAGTAAAATTTATTCAAATCACCTAAAACTTTCATACCCAAATAACTTTGGAACACATTTTCGATTATTTGCAGATTATACTTCACAAATCACAATCGAAAAATGTCCTACATGAAGCCACCAAAACAGCATGAGAAGAAAAGCATGCCAGAGAAGACGTACCAGAACCATCCACAAGCTCTTGTCCAGGAGCTCCACTTTCAATACCCAAAGTGCTTCCATTTTCTGTTGATGAGATATTTCCTGCTTCACTAACAACACTGCCATTCATAGAACTGTAACCAGCAGCTTGAGATGACCCTGCAGCTTTACTTTCTGAACCAGAGACATTATCACCACTGCCAGGGACCCCAACACCTGGAGCGTGTTCATGTTGCATAACTGCATTTGGATCCATATTATATGCATTTCCATCACTTATGCCAGGTACAGAATAAGCTGCATCTGCCGATGCCCCAGAAGCAGCATAATCTCCAGTCATCCCAGGGGCAAAGGCACTGGCATCAGGAATGGCATTTGTGCTGGCATCAGCATAGCCAGCATTAGTATAGCCTGCAGAGCTATAGCTCGTAACCGCAGATGTTTCAGCAACTAGTGTTTCACTGTCTCCCATACTAGATGAGCAGACTTTCAGCTAAACCAGACCAGCTGCAAGAATACAATCAACATTTTTATCACAATCCCACATGCCATGTTCTAAAAATTATCAATTTCTAGCAAACACACACACAAAAAGTTTCCATGCATTAGCACTAATTTTGATCCAATATTTTACAAATTCCAATTCTATTGGCTACAAGTACGACTCATAATACACAAATCCAGTAATAGGAAACATAATTTAATACTATTCCAAAGAGAGAAATTCAATTTGGAAAAATAACGCAGGCCTAGGCCGATAAAACTATCACCAGATACAAAAATGGATGCAATTAAGCGCGAAAACAAACAACAAACCCTAATCCAACGGCTTCGCACCATAAACCCTAATCGAGAGACGAAGTACAAAGCGCGAAAGGACTTACCAGAAGCCAAAGAACGGCGCCGTTTCGGGAGAGTTCTTGATTTGGCTTCTAAATTGAAAGAAAGGGTTTTTGGTGGTGGTATTATTTTTTGTTTGATGTATTAGCAGTGCTCGTAATATTTTTGAGTTGCGTTTCTAGTGGGGCTGACAAATAAGAGAGAGTCGGGTATGAGTATCTAATTTTGGCACGTGGCGATCTGATGCGATGAAAATGATCTGTGATTGGTGGAGGTTTTAAATAATTATATATTATATGATATGGTGATGGGTTTAGTTTACTATGGGCCGTTGGATTGGGTAGATTTTGTGATGCAAGGTTTTGTGCACCACTCGCCTGGCGGCCACGTAACGTGTTCGTATGAAAAGTGGACACTTGGGTTGGGTGGGTATATTGTTGGGCTAACGGGCTTTTGTGATTGAGTACATTGGGCTTCGAGGCCTAACAAAAAAATTATTTCTAAAATAAAATATTTTAATAAAATTAGTGTTGGAATTTTGATACTTCGAAATCAATTACAAAGCATTTGGGTTTCAATTAGGAGTAAACCCGCTTAATTTGGATGGGTTGGGTTGGTAAAATTGATATTAGGTGTATAGAATAAGCTCAACCCATTATCATATTATTAGAATACATACAACTCTTATATTCTTTTACTTTGTAAGTGGGCAACTACTCTTCATGATAGTAAATAATGGGGAAAAAAGATTATTAGAGAGAATTTCGCTAAATAATGAAAAATTTCTCAAACTTCCATATCAACGTTAATATTTTATTTGACGAAATATAATCATAGTTAGAACATTGATTTGGTTGGGATAAAATTTGATTTTCATAAAAAAAAATAATAGATAATATTCATTTTAACGGAGACAAATCAAATCATTGCATTAATAAAGTAGACTGTCATTTAATAAATTTTTAAATTGAGTAAGTTCAATTTTCCCTCTCGCCCATAATAGCTCCATCACTCAACATAATTCTCTCCTCGTTTACATATTTTTCTCAAACGAAATCTAAAAATGTGTTTGATATTATATAAAGATACATAAATAATTAAATCTTAATGATAGTTAAGTGTAATGAATCCAATAATTTCCAAGATCCAGCTGCCACTGAAAGGTCATGCTACTAACTGCAGGCCACCATTGAAGACTCCATGAAGAAGTTGCCATGCAACTTTAGGTGATCTTTGAAAATTGAAGAAACAACCAAAACACTTTTGGTGAAAGGTTGCTATCACCATGAATCAATGAGCAATTGGTGGCATGAATCAAGGGTGAACAGTAACCAATTCTTGTCTATAAATTCAGGCATACATGGAGCTTAAAAATCATCCCAAAGTGTGTTAGAGAGTGTAGAGTGTGGTTTTGTAAAGTTTATACTTTGTAAACTTGTAATTCTATTATTGATAGTAATAGAAACAAATTCGGTTTTTCCTCAAAACACTCAAGAGTGATCAAGTGAATCACAACAAGTGGTTTCATGAGCTTCGGTTATTCTTTGGGGTCGTAAAACCGAGTAACAGAGCTTCCGATTGGAAAATCGGTTCCGACGAAAGTTGTCAAAAATCCATTTTTAGGGTACCATCAGCTAGTTCACGGAGAGAAGAGCACGGTGGTATTTTCCGGTGACAGAACCGACGTCCCAGAACATCGTACGTGCCGCACACGCGTCACAGAACACTCACACGCGCCTCCAGTCGCAGCCACGCACCTCACGCACGCTGAAGAAATAAGATGATACGCGTGGCAGACACGTCAGCGCCACGTTAGACCCAGTCAGCGCACAGTCAGCGTGACACGTCAGCCGCCATGTCAACTGCCACGTGTCCGCCACGTCAGCAAAGCCGGTCCCACTTGCCACGTCAGCACTGTCACGTCAGCGCCACGTCAGCAAACTGATATGTTTGATGTCATCGAGTTGAATGGAGAGAAACCAGAGTCTGTTAAGGAGTATGACTGAAATAAACTCAACAACAGAACTTTGGGTCAGATTAGACAGTGGATCGGACACAGTGTCTTCCACCACGTAACACATGACACAGATGCTTATGAAATATGGAGGAAATTGGAAGACATGTTCCAGGCCAAAACATCTCGGAATAAGACCTTAATCATGAGGCGTTTGGTGAACCTGAAGCTACGGAGTGAAACTTCCGTTACAGAACACACCAACGAGTTCCAAAGCCTGGTGAACCAGTTGTCTGCAGTAGACATGCAACTGACAGATGAAGTTCAAGCCCTCTTGCTACTCAGTTTTGTTCCTGATAGTTGGGAGACTCTGGTGGTTACTCTCAGCAACTCAGCTCCAGGAGGCAAACTTACCATGCCTATGGTAAATGATGCCCTGTCAAATGAAGAAAGTCAGAAGCATGATCAGCATGGCTAAGCTGCCAAAGCCATTCTAGGGAGAAGTTGTTCGTGCCGCCTGCTACCTGATCAACAGATCGCCATCTGTACCGTTGAATTTCGATATTCCGGAGAAAGTGTGGTATGATAAGAATCTCTCATATTCTCATCTCAGAATATTCGGATGTTTAGTCTTTGCACATGTATCCAAGGAGCTCAGGCAGAAGCTCGATGCAAGGACTATTACATGCATCTTCATAGGCTATGGAGACGAAGAATTTGGATACAGGTTATGGGACCCGAATGAAAAGAAGGTCATCAGAAGCAGAGATGTAGTGTTTCTTGAAGACCAGACAATAAAAGACATTGAAAAGCCCAAGATGCCTTCTAAAACCAGTGCCGACAATACCGATGCAAATCCAGACACAATCCCAGCACCAACACCAGTGGCCACAGATGATGATAGGGTGCAAGACATGCCAGAAGCAGAACCAGCGGAGGAATGAGGTGTTGAGCAGGGGGAGCTGCAGCCTGCTCCATCAGAGGCTTCAGGATCATCCACATATCCGGATGACAACAGACAGCCAGAACCTCCAGTACGAAGATATGAGAGAGCCCGGATTCCATCAGCCAGATACTCAGGATCAGAATATATTCTGCTTACTGACGAGGGGGAGCCAGAAACCTTCAATAAAGCGATATCTTATAAAGACAAAGACAAGTGGCTGCACGCAATACAGGATGAGATAAAATCTCTGCAGAGAAACAACACTTATGAGATAGTCAAGCTCTCACATGGAATGAAGACACTGAAGAACAAATGGGTGTTCAAGATTAAGAAAGATGGCAGCGGAAAAGTGGTGAAACACAAAGCTCGGCTAGTTGTCAAATGATTCCCTACAGAAAAAAAATAATTGACTTTGATGAGATATTTTCACCAGTGGTAAAAATGACTTCAATCCGAGTTATCCTATGATTAGTAGCCAGATTGAACTTGGAGCTTGAACAGATGGATGTTAAAACAGCATTTCTTCATGGTGATATGAATGAAGAAATCTACATGGAGCAGCCAGAATGATTCAAGGTTTTAGGAAAAGAAAACCTTGTTTGCAAGTTGAAAAAGAGCTTGTATGGGCTCAAGCAAGCACCGAGGTAGTAGTACAAGAAGTTCGACTCATTCATGGTGGGTCAAGGCTACAAAAGAACTGCAGCAGATCGGTGTGTATACATCCAGAGGTTTCCATATGGAAATTTCGTTGCTCTTCTACTGTATGTAGATGACATGTTGATTGTTGGACAAGAAGCAGCGAAGATCAGTCAGCTGAAGAAGGAACTCTCCACGGCTTTCGACATGAAAGACTTAGGACCAGCTCAACAGATTTTGGGAATAGAGATTGTTCGTGACAGACAGAACAAGAAGTTGTGGCTTTCACAAGAGAGGTATATTGAACGGGTAATCAGAAGGTTTGATATACAGAAAGCCAAACCAGTCAGCGTTCCGCTAGCGCACCATTTCAAACTGAGCAAGAGTTTGTGCCCCTCATCCAAGAAAGAGATAGAGGAAATGTCAGCAATACCATATTCTTCAGCTGTTGGAAGCATAATATATGCAATGGTATGTACCAGGCCAGATATTGCACACGCAGTTGGTGAAGTGAGCCGATTTCTCTCTAACCCTGGAAAGCAACACTGAGAGGCAGTCAAATGGATTATCAGGTATCTCAAGGGTACAACGAAGTTTAGTCTGTGTTACGGGGGAGCTGATCCGATCTTGAAAGGCTATACAGATTCAGATATGGCAGGAGATCTTGATGGTAGGAAATCTACATCAGGATTCATCTACACTTTTGCAGGGGGAGCTGTGTCATGACAGTCAAGATTGCAGAGGTGTATTGCATTATCCACAACAGAAGCTGAGTACATCGCTATAGTTGAGGCATGAAAGGAAATGTTGTGGCTAAAGCATTTTCTCCAAGAGTTAGGGATCAAGAAGACAGAATACAAGATACATTGCGACAGTCAGAGTGTTCTGAACTTGAGCAAAAACTCAATGTATCATTTCCGGACAAAACACATTGATATTCGATATCAATGGATACGCGAGGTGATGGATCAACAACTGCTGAGACTAGTGAAGATCCATACAGATGAGAATCCAGCTGACATATTAACAAAGGTGGTTACTCGGGACAAGCTAGAGCTGTGCAGAGACATAGTCGGGATAGCAGTCAGATGACGATAGTTTCAGACGCAGCTGGAGGGGGAGAATTATAATGAATC